>JAJMDG010000115.1:0-131170 GCA_030565715.1 Hanseniaspora singularis (nom. inval.) | reverse complement strand
GAAAGATTACCAATAATTCTATTAGTTTTACTTTTTAAAAGTCCAATATAATAAAGAGCATTATAGATAAAACAATGACAGATTATACAGATACGAGAGTAAAACAAAATGAGGCGCTTATTTTAGAGTCGCCTCCTATCTATATGAAAGAGAAATATGGGGGTAATGATCATAATTTACATAGCATTAAAGATAAGAAATCTAAACGAAAACTTACTTCAATTGTGAGGACTATATTTACAATGCTGTATCTCCTTAATATAATAGTCACAATTCCTATATCTTTTCAGATAGGTGGTATTGACTGTGGACTTTGTTTTACAATAACAATATTTTTAATATATTTCTCATTGGCAACATTTAAATTTGTATTTTTTAATAAAAAATATTTCAGACTTTATAATAAAGGTTTTAAAATTATGTATTATCTTCAATTATTCTATATCCCACCTTTATTAATGATATGCTTATCATTATTTGATAAGGATTTAGGTTTAAAGGATGAACTAGGAGATACCTCAATGTCATCAAATATAATTGGTGATAGTGAATTAAATATACAATTGTTGTCGAAGACTCTTGTATTTTTGCACAATATAATATTAAACCAGATATGGCCAGTTTACATACATGTTATAAACACTTGGAAATGGGTTATACTTCATTCAACACCTTATTTCACATTGTTGGAAGGTATTTTTGTAATATTATTTATTCAAACTGTCGGGCAATTTTATAAGTTTGTAAAGCAGCCTTACCAAGTAGTAACATCTAAATCTGCAGTTAATTGTACTTCTAATATTGCAATGAGTACTTCTGGAAGTGATTGTTCTTTAACAAATGATTTTAATGATAATGTTGATGCAGATTTAAAGTCGGAAACTTTGCAATCACAAATAATGCAGCAAGGATTGAGCATAGAGAATTTAGAACATTCTGAAGATTTTACAGATGAAGGAGAAGATGAAGATGACTTAAGATCGATTGCATCTGTTCAAGATTTGAATTATTACAATAATGGTAGGGGTGAAACAGTCTACTTAAATAAAGATGAAGAAAAATCTTCTATAGTTAATATTTTGGGTTTAATTGCTTCATCTCTTTTGATCACAATATCAATATACTATTTATACAAAATTTACATACTTCCAAATTTCACACTAAATGCTATTGAAGCTACATTAATTGGAATCTTCTTTGCTTTAGCGGTTATCATTGGGGTTTATGGTATAGTATCTAAAAAAGGAAGTATTCTAGAAAGTAGTTTATTATTTGCATACCTCGTGAGATGTATTTATCAAATAAATCCTGTTCTAAGTGATTCGGCAATGTGGGATATAATGGAAAAGTTAAATGAATCATGGAAACAGCATGTCTCGAATTTACAAAATAATAATATTAGGAATATTTTTGCAGCTTCTAATAAGTATTCAACAGATGAAACTAATAATAAGATAGTTAAAGCTATACATTTCATTTTTTCAAAACTATTAACACATGGTAAATCAGATGATACAAAAAATTTTATGGATTTATTAACTGTATTTTTTACAGATATTCTACCAAAGTCTATAATATCAGTTTATAAGATTTCTTCTAAAATGATTAAGCAAAGTTTTACACCAAGTGTAGCAACTAATTTGACATTTAGATTATTAGTTTATTATTCAGCAACGAGAATAATCCCAACTTTGAGTTATAATAAGAAAGTAGATAATTTGAATCATATACAGACAGTTGAAACATTTATTGATAAGGATGTTATTGAAAAGACAAGTAGAATTCCTCATAATGCTAAAATAGATAAGGAAATTGATGTCTTAGTTAAAGATAGTTTATCAAGAACACCATCAATACAAAGTTTACAAACATATGCAGCTTCATCTTTAGATCTCAATGACAATAAGGACGATGAATTTTTCAACCAGCATAGCTTACCAACATTAGATAATTCAATTAATAGAGAAACTTCGAATGAAGAAAAAGAATGTGATAATTATAATTATGATGATATTACTGATTTAATATACGTTTATTCACCATGTATATTAATAGCAATGTACACACATTTAACTCTTCAATATTGTAAAGATAATAACGACGTTTCTTCAATAGATGATAAGTTATGTATATGGGGTAATGATTGTGTTCCTACAGTTTTAAAGATTGTATTTAATAAGTTAAACTTTTCAGATATAAACCCTAATGAAATCTACAATGATGGTGTTTGGGTTGATAATTGGGCATTTTGGAATTGGGTTAATATTTTGTTTTATTTAGTCTTATACTTTTTTGAACTTCAAAATTAAACAAAGTAAATTTTTATTTCAAAGTTATATATATAATAACATAATTTAAGAAATATTTTTATAAATTCAAGAGTTGTACGATATATGCATATATATGCTTAATATTATTAATATTATTATACTTATTTTGCATCATGAAATGATAAAATTTAATAATAGAATAAAGATAAATTATCAGCTCATTTGTATAGCAAATTCTCGTCCCTGCACGTCGCTTTGAGAGGCGCTACGAGCTTGACTCTATGTTTGCATTAATATTTCATCATATTAAATTTATTCTTTAATCTTTATCATCCCACGAATTTTAAATAATTACAATAATATTAAAAATAATAAAAAAATTTAATTTTTTAAAAATTTTTCAATCTGGTACATTTGACTGTACAAATTGATCCTGTTAATTTAACTTAAAAATTAACACAGCAATTCAGATCGTTTATGTTAAAAAAAAAGAAAAAAAACAGTTTTCGTAAAGTTATAGTAAGCTCCATTGAGTTAAACATTAGAAAAACTTCGCAGTTTCTAAGTCAATTGTCATAACTATGGTTCAACTTTTTATAAAAACAAAAAGTTATTATCAAAATGAATTTAACAATATACACCCTCCTATTAAAGAAACTACACCTCCTTTATTCTCTAAGAAAATAAAGTACTGTATAATATCAACAGAGGGAAAGAAGGCCTTATGACCCGAAGGTGGTAGCCTGACAGAGTTTAAGTAATTGAATAATGGCAATATCATTTAATTGTTTAAGTCTCTGTTATGTTTTCCATAAAAGGTTTTCAGGATCGGAGACTTTCAACCCAAAGCAATAGTTATTAAACATAACAAAAAAATATAAATATTTTTTATATGCAAGCTTCGATCGACAATTCTCTCTACAAAAACTGAATTGGTTATTATTATTATTATTTTTAGTATATAATAATAACAATAAAGTAAATACTTTCTTAAAATTTAATTGAACATTTTGTAGTTAATATTTCATTGAGTTGCTTAGAGTTTATATATTATTCAAATTTTTTTTTTCATTATAAAATTTTTTAAAAATAATAATAAAAAATTTTTGTGTCCAAAAATAGTAATCGTTATATACATATTGAAAATTAAAAAAAAAAGAAACAAATCTTTGATTGATAAATAACGTGATTAGATAAGAACAAATTTATGTAAGTTACAAGTTAAACCAATATATATATATAGTTTATTAATAAGAAAAAATCACGTAAATAGTCTATTGTAATAAATTATAGACATCTTTTATAAGTTTTATAGGTATTTTGATGTCATCTGTGTCGAGTATATTAGTTTCAATTACTTCGCATTTACAATTATCCCTATTCTTTTTTTCTAATGCTATGAGTTTATATTTAACTTCAACGGCATTAGATATATATTCCACAATAAATATACCTTTTAGATCACTGTAGTGTATACTTTTTTTATTTTTTTTATTAAACAAAATCAATCCAATATTTGGAATCATTTGTGCTTTAAACACAGCATCTTTATTATTATTGAAAAAATTTCTTGATTTAGTAATAGTGATTTCTTTATATTTTAGACTCTTTGTATCTTTATTGTAGTATCTTTTATAATAAAACTGGTAATTGTCGACATACTTTGTAAGGTATATATCAATTAACCGATATAAAACAAAGGTCATTGTTCCCAGTATAAGTATTGAACTTATGTTTATTTTATACAGCAAACTATCAGATCGTAAATAAAAATCTAAAATTTTTAAATATAAAGAAAACATTTAATATATATATATTTAATATGCTAATTAATCCACTTGGCTTGTGATTTTGATATTTCTTGAGTCTATATGCAAAAGAGTACATGCTCGTGTTATTCACGAGATTTCACAAAAAGTATGTATAAATCCTCTTTTTTTTTTTTTGAAAAATAAAATTTTTTTTTTTTAAGTTTTAAAAAGATCCCTTGCTTTTATAAATCAAATCAAAATTACTCGTTTTTAAAAACGAAACTTAAAAAACCAATAAATCCAGTTTTCAATTCTTTGGAATAATAATAATATATAGATTAAAATAGCATGTCTGCTAATTATTGGACATCAAGTCATTTAAATAATTTTATTTTTAGTAAAAGTGAGTTAAATGTAATTAGATTAGAGTTATTTAAACAAGAGTTTTCAAAATATGGAAGTCACTGGTTGACAATACCATTACATTTGAAAGATGAAAATAACAGCATAGATTCTAGTACTAACGCAAATAATAATAATGCCAATGGTATGACGCAGAATAAACAAATTTCAATATATGCCAAAGAGTTGCATTATGATAGGGACTATAATCTTAGAATATATCTGTATTTACAATTAATGAAACTAGGGAAAAAGTTTCAACTAAAACAAGTAATAATATCAACCGCAATGGTATATTTACAAAGATTTTTATTAAAATGTAGTATTAAAGAATGTAATATTTACTATCTACTTACAACATGTTTATATCTGGCTAGTAAAGTTGAGGAATGTCCTATACACATAAAGTCTTTGAATTTGATTGCTAAGTCTTTTTGGCCTGAGTTTATACATTCGGATTTTACAAAAATCACAGAATTTGAGTTTTATTTAATAGAAGAGTTGAAATCCTATATGATTGTGTATCACCCTTATGAGCCGCTTAAAAAAATCTTAGAAAACTATACTAATTTTGTTAAAGAAACTGAAGATAAAAATGCTGATGACTATATATTGAATTATGAATTTCTGCAAGATTCGTGGGCTATTATTAATGATTCTTATGCTACTGATTGTCATTTGTTATTTCATCCACACATCATTGCAGTAACTAGTCTTGTATTATCATTATCAATAAAGTATACAAAGACAAAAAAGAAATTAGATGATTTAAAAAGCAGAGAATATGCAAGAAGAGAGATTTTAGAAAAATCCACTTTAAACAGTATAAATAGTGCAAAATCAAGTAATGATTCTAAAAAGGGTAATGACTTTGGAATTACTGCTTTTTCAAATGCTATGACTAATAATATGCACAATATAAGTAATCCAGGAAGTAATGGAAGTTTAATAAACAGTAATTCCATTACTCTAAATAATAATTCAACAAATAATAATACTACCGGAAATAATGTTGTTAACAATAGTAACAATAATGATTTATTAATTATGGGTGATGATGATGACATTTTATTAAATTTTGGAATGAATAATACAATATCTTCTAATCTAAGTGGGAAATCATTAAACGATAATAACATTTCTATGATTGATGCAATGGTTGAGGGAAATGCTAAAGATGAACTAAATTATGAAAGAGATGATGAGGAGATGAAGCAGGCTATAGATGATATGAGATTGATTAAATGTAAGACTAAAAAGATGGAAGAGTTTATAGCATATTCGTTAATAAATGAAGAACAAATGGAAAAATGTATGTTTGAATTGATGATACTATACCAATTTTGGACAGGAAGTAGTGGGAAGATAGACACTAAATCGAGCGAAAAAGTTCAAAAAAATAAATATAGTGAAGAGTGGATCAGATTTTTATTATACCAGCTTTATTATCAAAAAAATTAATACTGAGTATTTATTAGATAGTAGATAGATGTTGTAATAATAAACACCCCTATTATTTTTCCAGGTTAGTTTTTATAAACGTAAAGTTGAATTTATAAGGCTGTATTAGCTTTTTAGTGGAAAGTAATAAGAATAACAGCACATAAACATTAAATGTATTTTATCTGGGTTTTAAACGAACATTTATTGTTTTAGAAAATACCTGTAACATAAACTTCGTTTACAAAATATATAATAACATCAAATGTTTCATTCCTTTCAAATTAACAAAAAAAAAAAGAGTACCCTTTCCTAAATTAATATTTAATCTTTTTTTTATACACGAACGAATGATGTAAATTATTCAGGAATGAAGAAAATAGATAGTATTAATTATGTTTGTTTATATGATTTGATAAACTAGTTTTTTAAAGGTCTGGCTTTTTTTTTGTTTGAATACTAGAAATATATATTAAAACGGTATTTAATTCCATACTGATGTAGACAAATATGTCTTTTTTATGATAACATTTTCATATGTAACGATTTCAAAATTTTAAGACATTTTTTGATGTTATAAATTTATATTTATATATATATATATATATATATATATGTACATCTGTTATTATTTTTATTGATGATGTGAGTTATACTAAAAAGATATATTCTGATAATAAGCCAATTGCACATACACTCTCTATACCAGATGATTTTAGGTAATGTATTTTCACATAATAACAGATTTTATAATGAAACTTATTTTAAAGATTTAAAAACTTATTATGATCTAAATGTTAAGATTTTTAAATGGTCTTTATTCTCATTGGCTTTATTAGTTTCATTCATTATTGCTTTTCAACAAGATTTATTGATCAACTTTTCATATAAGGATTTTAATATTGATGAAAGTAACTTAAATATTGTTTGGTTTATCGATATAGTTTTGATATTATTATTAACACTGGTTCATCTAATATTAAGAGCTGTTATAATAAATTTCTTTTTAGTTTCCTTTTACTCATATTTAAACAGAAGAAATAATGGAAAGCTTGTTAAATTTGTTAAATTAAAATCAATGGTGGAACAGATTTATTATTTTATTTACTATACTTCTATGACAATCCTGGGGTATTTTATTTTTTATCAATCTTTTATTCAAAAAAGTTATGATGCTTCTGCTTCTAACCCTGGTATTAATATAAATTCAATATGGTTACAATTGAGAAAGATTTTTATACCACACTCTGTTCAAACTTTTTCAAATGAATCTGAAAAAATTTATAGCTTAGAAACTTATCCACAGTATAATATGAAACTATTAGATAGTTTTTATTTAATACAAATATCCGCTTATCTGTATCAATTAATATACATTCTTTTAAATCTAGAAACGAAAAGAAAAGACTACTATCAAATGATTGTACATCACGTTGTTACTTTAATATTAACTGTTGGTTCTTATGTATGTTCATTTTCTAATATCGGTAGTGTGCTATTTGAATCAGAACTACCTAAAGATATAGATATGGGTGTGGAAAATTTAAAATATGTTGGACATGCAGTTATGATAACAACAGATACAACTGATTTGTTCCTATCACTTTCAAAAATTCTAAATTACTTAACTTTATTGCCATTTAAAAAAATTCAATATAAAGAGAATGTTGCTTCAATTTTAAAAAGCATTTTAAGTAATTGCTGTGATTTAGTGTTTTTATTAGGTTTTGTAAGTTCATGGGTATTGGGTAGACATTTACTTTATAATATTATTGTTTTTAACTGTTTTAGTAAACTTATACCAGCAATGGGCACTGGCCTTCAAGAAAACTTATCTAATCTTGGTTTCCAGCAAAAGCATTTAGTTTTAGTTACTAGTTTAGTTTCTTTACTATTAGCTTTACAATCATTGCAAATCATTTGGTTCGTAATGATTTTAAAACTTGTTTATAGAGTTTTAATGAAAAAATTCAAGGCTATAAAAAATGAAGAAACTGAAAATGATATTGGTGATAGTAGATCAGATGATGAAGACATAGTTTATGAAAGTAGTGATGATGAAGAAAATGAAGAAAAGGTTTTTGAAAATGAAAATAATGTCAAGCAATTGTATGGTATAAATAACCTCACGGCTAAAAAAATACCTATTGATGAGGAGTTTTCATTAGTTGAAACAACTTTAAAAAATAAAACACTCCCAAGTGTAGACTTAGTTGATGATAATGTTAGTGAGATTACATTAATTAAGGATTCATAAAAGAATTAATAATATGAGTATAACTTTTATATAATTTAATGTATAATATTAAATATATCATTATGTCTTTATTTAATTAATAAATAGAATTGCTTTTTATTTTTAGTATATATATATATTTTTTTTTTTTTTTTCGTAATATATGCATTTCTTTTTCTCTTGATGCTTAAAAAAAAACAAAATAATTCAGTATTTTTATTTTTAAAAAAAAAACCAATATAAACCAAATATTTTACAAAGTTAAATCCACGGCAATATGAGTGAAGAAGCACCTACTAGACGTAGTAGATTTACTGGTGTAAAAAGCAATACCACTAAAATTGATACTAAACCATTGACTGAAGGAACTTTAGAAGGAGAAGAGATTAATGCAACATCTTTAGTAAAACAAACAAAAAAGCCTAGAGCAAATGTAAAAAGACCTAGTGGACATATCCTAAATCAAATCCCTAAAGAAATATTAGAAAATGAAGAATTAAATGAAGCTATCAAATTACTACCTTCTAACTATAACTTTGAAATTCATAAAACTATTTATAATTTAAACAAATATAAGATCAAAAGAGCAGCATTGCAATTTCCAGAAGGTTTGTTAATATATTCATTAATTGTTTCCGATATTTTACAACAATTTGTAGACTATGAAGGTTTAGAAACTGTTGTGATGGGTGATGTTTCTTATGGTGCTTGTTGTATTGATGACTTTACTGCTAGATCTCTTGATTGTGATATGATAATCCATTATGCACACTCATGTTTAGTTCCTATTGATGTCACAACAATCAAGGTTCTTTATGTTTTTGTAACAATTCAAATTGATGAAGTTCATTTAGTAAAGACTCTTGTTAAAAACTTTAAACCAGGAACAAAATTAGCTACTGTTTCAACGATTCAATTTAATCCAGCTTTACATTCAATAAAAGAAAAACTTATCGAACATGAAATACATATTATAACACCACAAATTAAACCATTGAGTAAAGGTGAAATTTTAGGATGTACTTCAAAAAAATTACAACCAGATTTAGATCCAAATGATAATGTCGACTATATTCTGTATATTGGTGATGGTAGATTCCATTTAGAATCAATGATGATCCATAATCCAAACTTAGTAGCATACAAGTATGATCCATATAATAGACAATTTACTATTGAAGAATACGATCAAAAACAATTAATTGATATTAGAACAGATGCTATAGAAAAAGCTAAATCTGCTAAAACATTTGGTTTGATTTTAGGTGCACTTGGTAGACAAGGGAATGTTAAAACTTTGGAAAATTTAGAAAATTTAATAAAATCAAATGGACATAAAGTTTATAAAATTATTCTTAGTGAAATCTTTCCACTAAAATTAGCAGAATTTGAAAATATTGATTGTTTTGTTCAAGTTGCATGCCCAAGATTATCAATAGATTGGGGTTATGCATTTAATAAACCTTTATTAACACCTTATGAATGTAATGTTTTATTTGGTTTAGAAAAGAGTTTAACTAGAAACAATGATATGGAAACCTATCCTATGGACTATTATGAAAGTGATGGATATGGTAGAGGTAGATTGCCAAAACATAATAAACTTCATATATAAATGCATTTCTGTTTTTTTTTTTTTAATTAAAAAAAAAAGGATAGAAAAATTATTTAATAATCATCTCCTTTTTCAATATATATATCATCATCCATGTAATTCTCCAATCCTAAGATCATATAAACTTCATCATCTGTGTATTTAAATATATCATCTAATCTTTCTAAATCATTAATAAAAATTAATTTCAAGATATTATGGAAAGTTTTATAAAACTTGAAAAACTTTTTAAAAGCATCATTCAAGATTTCATTAGTTATTAAAGGAGAATTTATCATATTCAACAATAACTGAGATTCTAGGTTAGTCATTAATAACGGAAGTTGTTCTTCTATATTTATTTTAATAGATTTCTCAATAGAATCTAATGTAATTATAGGGTTTTCTTTTATTGAGTAATACATGTCATAGTCTAATTCACTCTTTACATCACTCAATGGGAATATCATGTTCAATAAATTATAATAGTCATATATTTGTAAATTTGTAAACATCATTTTTAAGGTTATCTCCTTTAATGAGTTTATGCAATTATCATATTCTTCTGTTAATTTATTGAATACATTTCTTTCTTCAAGCCCATCATCTTCTTGAAAAAATGTATGATTAAAAGGTAATAATAATCTAGAATTTATCAGGTCTAAACAATTACACTTTAAAATCAAACTTGCAATTTTTATATTTAAATCTTTATTTGTTAATTTCAAAGGGTGCGTTGATAATAACTGTTCATTTAATGTAATCAACAAAGGTTTTTCTATTAATACTTTATCAAATTTTTTAAAGAATGTAGGTTCAAAGTTATCCAGAGTTTTAAAATCATCAAAATTTGATAGTACGATAGACAATTTTTGTAAGTACATGTATAACCACTGTGGTGGTTGTAAGTTAGTGTTTGCTAAACTTTTAACATTTTTATAATTAATTTCTTCATTTAAACTTTTTTCAGTAGTATTTATTATAGAATCATTACAATAGCTCAGTAAATTTGACAATAATAATATTAATAAATTATCTTCTGGTAATTTCGATTTCAAAAACATCATTTTATAAAATGATAAAACTTGAACACATTGTATTAGTACAGATGAATCATCTTCAAATTTTACAACTTGTTCTAATCTAATTTTAACAAGACTATTAAATTTATTAAAAATGTCGCCCAAAAGTTTAACATCCATATCATCAAATAATTTTTTCATACTTCCTGTATGATTTTTATTATTAAACAAACTTTCAATCAAATCATATTCATTCATTATCAATGAATGAACATAAGCTAAAACATCACCTAAATACCTTGTAGGTTCATCAATATTTAAATAAATAGGATTGCTATTATCTTTTGAAGTTAAATCAAATTGTTTTAAAAAATTAGCTGTTATATTTTTATACTCAATATCAACAAATCTATTGATGAAATTGTGATAAAGTTCTAAATCCATTTCAGATAAATAAAAAATTTGTTTTTGAAAATTTTTAACAACTTCTTGATTTCTTTTTTGAACAATCATGTTATTTAGTGTTTCTTCATTTAAAGAATTAATCAAATGATTATAAATTTTTCTTAGTCCAAATTGTAAATCAGTGTCAATTTTTTTTAATAATTTATTACAATTGCCTAGCTGAATGCATCTCTGTTTAATTAATTGTAACTTATCAATAATTAAAATAAATTCATCGTTAATTAAGGCTTCATTATGTAAGACATGCTGTTCTAAAGGTGTTAATGAAAACAATTTTTGTAAATTTTTTAAAACTTTTAACTGTAATTTATCAGTTTGAATATCTTTTATTTTATCATTGAATTTTTGAATCTCATTAACATTAAGTAAGTTATTTTTATAATCTTCAGTGTCTTTATTTATTTTTTTAAATCCTGCAAGAGTATTATTTGAATCTATTAATATATTATTGATCTTGGAGTATTCAATAAAACAGTTATTTATCTTATCTAATTGTAAACGATTGTTTTCAATGTTTAAAAATTCTCTACTAATTTCTGAAATTTTACTCTTTTTAATAAACATATCTTTATTTGAAAAGATAAAATGAGCACTTGTATCTTTTAAAGTAAAAGATTCATCTAATAAGTTATCAACACTTGTAACACCATTCTGAAATTTTATTAAAGAGTCTGAGCTGTTTATAAGATTTGAAAATTTACTAACTTTATCTTTTATCACCATCTTTTCTTCTTTATCTCTATTAAAAACCATTCCAGGTTTTGTGTTATTATTATCAATGTTGATATCTAATCTTTTTAGATTTTTCGTAATTAAAGCATCAATTTTATTATTAATCAAGTCATCATTAATTTTCTGATTTTTTATTTCTTGGTTATGAATATTTGATCCTAATATCTTACTAACTGATATATTTTTATAATTATTTAAAAAATCTATATTTATCCCATGTGTTGTGGTATTATTAGAAATATTTTGATTCTGAGATAAAGCTACATCTGTTTCATTTTCAACATTTTGGTATGAATTATAATCTGTAAAAAAATCCATATTGATAAATGTGTTGATCTATTTAGAATGATCAGCTATGGTTATTAACAATACATATTATCCAAACTTACTTTCTTATATAATGAAATAAAAAATAAACTATTAAGTTAAAAATTTTTTGTTTTTTTTTTTAATATATATACAATATACACGTGAAAAACATGCTTTAACAAAAGCACTTATCATTAATTTTAAACTTGGAATGAATTAAAATATTATCTATATATATATATATATATATATGTAGCATTTGTAAATTTTAAGATTTGATATTATAAGAACTGTAATTAGTTTTATAATTGTAATATTCAAATTCTGATATGTTATTATTGATGTTTTCTTTATCGTTGATATCCAAAAAGTTATCTACCTTTTCGCTGATATTCGGTTTGGTAGATATGTAATATGTATAATTACTATTGCTTTTTAAATTTAAATGATCTGGATTAAAGGTTGTAAAGTTGCTATTTTGGTTAACTTTTTCTAATAAACATTTCTTGTATATTGTAGATGCAGGTAATTTAGCAGCAGTTGTTAAATTTGAACAGTAGCTGGTGTCTAAATACGGTTCATTATGCTTAATGTAATGAAATTTTGGTGATATGGGATTTGAAATGATGCTTTGTGTTGGAGAAGAAAAAAACTCAAGTTTGTTATTTTCATTATAATAATCATTATTATTTGCTACTGTTATCTCTGGTTTATATGAGAATGCGGTTCCTAAGTTAGATAAAGGTGAGGCTGACTCATTCGATATACTGATAATGCTAGAACTGATATTATTATCTGTGCTAACACTATTAAATTTAATTGGTGTACTTGTTTGAATTTCATTGTTTTTTAATTTACAATATTGAATATTACAAATTGATAGTAGTTGTGGACAAATTTTTTTATTCATTAATACAAAGTCACGACTCAAAGATGTGTTTATATCTTCAGCTGTGGAGTTTTTAATGAAATCAGCTGATGTTTTATTTTTTATTAAACTAGTTAAAGTAATCTTTTTTGAAATGGCATTTTTGAATTCATTAGTAAAGTAATTTCTAGCGCTAGGCTTGATTTTTAATTTAAATGTTTTATTAATGCTGTCAGTAATACTAGAAGTGTCTTCTTCTGTAGACCAATTGCAGTTAGTAGGTTTTAAAACATTGATATTACTTTTACTTTCTTTATTCATTTTTTTAAGCAAATCACTGTTTAAAGTCTTGCTATCTTTTGACTTGTTATACTTGCCTCTTTTTTTACCAATTCTATTAACTGATCTGTATTCTTTGACATGCGTATTAATATTTTCAAATTTTTTCCATATCAAATTACAATCATTTAATACAAAATCTTTTTTATTAAATGTGCTATTTTTAAGATCTAAATGAAGTGGATATAACAACTCTAAATATTCTAAAAAAGAAGTTACCAAATTATTTAAAATAGGGAAACCACCAATCAAATTTAAAAGTTTAATAGAAAAATTAATATTTACCCAGGTTCCTTGGTATTTAACTTTTCCCCCTCTTATTTTTGTTAAATTATCATTTATTTCAGAAACTGACGCAAATTCTTCTGGAATTAAGTTATAATTTAAATCATAAATTTTATTAATATTAAAAACTTTATCATCATTAATTTTTTTGTTTATATTTCTGTTTAATGTATTAACACTTATGAAAGGGTGTTTAAAAAATTGATAAAGTAAAAATAATAATTTATAATGTTGTTTATTATTATTAAATTTCTTGCAATAATTATTGTAATTAAATATTAAAAGTTCTTGAATTAGTTTAAAAAATGGAGTGAACTGAATGTAATTATTTTCTATGTTGTAAATAAATTTATATTTAGACAATATATTTTTTAAATCTTTATTAAAACCTATATCACTTTCTAAAAATTTATCAACATTAAAAACAATATACTGTTTATCTACTTCAACGCATGTATTAATGCATTTATTTGAATCACTAATTAGCGAATTAGCATAGTTTAAAATAATATTATTATTGCTCATTATTGGTATATTAAAAAAAAAGATGGTTTTTAGTTTTAAAAATAAATTTTATAAACATTAATAATAATAACATGATTCAAATTTTAAAAAAATTAAAAAAGAAAATTTTAAAACTTATAAACTCTTTTTTATTCCCTTTTTATATAATAAGATATATCAGATATGCTTAAAGATGCGTTCAAAAATTAAATATGTGGGGTTACCAATTAAAAGCTTAGTTTCAATCAAATCAAACGATATTCATTATTAACTTTTTAAAATCAAACTATTAACTCTCCTCATTTCCACCAAATTCATCAACAGGGCATAAATTAAATCTTGGAAGTGAAACACTTAGCGACTAATGATTTGTTTATTATATTCTATTTTAATAACCTTTAGAAACTTATTAAATAATTAAAATAAGATAAACTTAAAGAAGCAAAATTATATAAAAAGTTTGTTTTTTTTTATCAATTAATTAAAGAGTTTAGCCTAATCAGGATATACCGGTCTTATCAGCTTCTATTTGTTTTTTTTAATCTATGTTAAATTTAAAACGTGCTTAGAAATGGATTTATAAAATAAACTGTGGGTGCAGCTATACTGCATAACAATAGCAATAACTAACAATGTTAAAGATTATAAAAAAACATATTATTAAAGTTGTAATTACAGAGTGATTTTTTTTTTTTTTAAACTTAAAAAGTGTTTTATATAATTAAGATTAATTTTTAGTATTCCGATGACAGAAAACAAGAAAATATATTTATATATACATCATGGCTATGCATTCCATCTTTTTTTTTATATATTATTTTTAATTTTGCAAGTATTCTAAATCAATTAAAATTCAACTTTTTCAACTAAACCATTTTCAACGTTATAGATCATTGGTAAGATTTCTAAAGTCTTATTTTCAACTTTTTCCTTAATGAAATCAACAGTTAATAATTTTTGAGCTTGAGTTCTAATATTTTCTAAAGATAAATCTTTCTTGTCAATAGGTGGAATATCATCTTTATGGGCTTCTTTAATCTTTCTAATATTTTCATAAACTGGCTTTAAATAATTCTTTAAAGTCTTTGGTAAGGTATTGTAAACGGCATCGTCAAAACAACTGTTAACAGCACCACAATCGGTGTGACCAACAATAGCAATCTTTTCTATTTTTAAGACTAAGATTGTAAATTCTAAAGTAGACATAACAGTTTCATCATTTAAGTTTAAGTTATTACCAACAGTTTGTAAACCAAAGATTTCACCTGGCTTAACGTTGAAAATGTTTTCGTTATATCTAGAATCACCACAACCAATGAATAGGGTGTGTGGTTGTTGTCCTTTACTGTTAAAGTCAGTAAATAAATTTGGAGTTTCATTAGTAATGGATTCTGACCATTGTTTATTTTTTTCTAAATATTCTTCAACGGAAGAAGTTTTGGTTAAGGCAAATGGCTTGTGGATATTCATGGAGTGAGTACAGACAGGATCAACGCACATATTATTATTATATTTATTATTTGATTCGAGAGTAGTTTTGTTAGTATTAATACTATTCTTGTTTGGTTTCATTTAATATTTTTTTTAATTAAGGAGAAACATTTAATTATTTTTAATGATTATGAATTTTGGTTCTTGCTTATATAGTTTTTTTTTTTTTTAATAAGTTAGAAAAAAGTGATTACATCATTTCTTAGTATTTGATTTTTTATTTAAGATACCGTGGAATTTTTTTTTTTTGGGCTTTAATTACCCTACTTCTACAAATTTAATATAAGTTTCTTAGCAATAAAAAAGTGATTTCATCACATTTACAAGTAAAAAAAAATTCATACCTGTATATTATTTTTAGTCACAGTTACGTGATTACATAAACTTACATGAAAAAATTTACGAATGTTACATAATTTTATTTTTTAAGGGATTAAGAGAAGTAAAAATGTTAAGACAAAAAATATTAGATTTTAATAATAAATTTAAAGCTTAGTGATCAATGACATCAATAAATAATATTAACATATTAAAAGTACTTTAAAATTTTAGAGTATCATACTGAAAATAAGTTTGTGAACTTTAAAGTATATTCACTTATTAATTTTCTTTAGTGAGTAAAAATTTGTCTTTGAGGCAATTCTCTCTTTTCGTTTCGAACTTCAACAAAATAATGAAATCATCAATTTATAATTTATTTTTTTTTTTTTCTCTCAAACAATAGTGATTTCATTTTAATCATGCCTATATTTTTAAAGGCAAATTTTATTATTATTTACGAAAAAATATCCCCACATGGAATCAGAGATAGTAACGTGACTTAAAAATGAGCATTTAGTTTTATAAAGTAAAATTGATTCTATAAGTGTGTATCACGTGTTATAAATTGCTTTTTTTAATTTATATATATATTTTTTTTTTTAATATTAGCAATCTAAAATAAATAAATATAATTTACTTTTTTAAATAAATATTTAATTAAACAATATTTAAAACAACTGAATCTTTTAGACTTTTTTTCTAAAAACAAATTAATCACTACATCCAACAGAATACTTTTTTACTATAGATATTTAAAAAGATGTTAACACCTAAATTTGAAATAGAACAAGATGCATCAAATATTTATGTAAAGATCCATATAAATAATATAAGATTTAATTCAGGAAATTTGGATATAACTATAAACAAAAATAAGTTTAATTTTACATTACTACCTTACTATTTAAGATTAAGATTTAATGAAGATGAAATTTTAATGAGTGAAGAAGATATTATACAATCACAAATGATCCAAGAAGTTGCATCTAATGTGGAGTATATGAAAAGAGAAACATTGGAACAACCTTTTGAATGTAAATTAGAAGATGAATGTATTATTGTAAAGTTGTATAAAAAAGAGACAAATAAAACATTTATGGATTTAGATAATCATTTAAAGCTTCTTTTAAGAGATAATGAAGTATTTAATGGAGCTAATGATAATGTTTTGAACATTGTTGATAATAAAAATACTAATGCTTCTAATAAACAGTTAATTCAAGAAATTGGAGATTCTAGTAATAAATTTGATGATGATGATGATCAAACTAATGATATTGAAAAAATATCTAAACTTGGTGGTAAATTCGATTGGCAGATTAAACAAACATTACCAACTTCATTTGTAAATGAAAAAGTAGAATGTAAAATTGGGTTCAATAATAAACATCTAGCTTCTAGTATCATTGCTTCTATATATAACAATAATGAAATCAATGATGTCTCTGAAGATTTAATCTTAAACAAAAATGAAAAATCCCAAGAGATGTTTGAAAATGAGCTTATAAAATTAAGAAATTATAGAGATAATATCAAATTTGATGCTGATTATTATATGAATGATTATCTTACATATAAATATGGAGAAACAAACGATATGATGAAAGAAGACTTAGAAATTAATGGTATCTTGAAAATTATAAAGTATGTTCCTAAAGATATAAAGGTTTTCCTAAAATGGGTTAAAAGTAACAAAAAATATGCAGTTGATGGGAATAATTCTGAGCAAAAGAAACTCAAATTTAAAGACATATTAACTTATAACGAATTTGAGCAAGAACAAATGAGAGATAAAATACCTAAAAACATTAAGCATGATTTTAGTAATTTTCATGCAAGTTGCATACCATTAGATAAACAATTATTTGTACCATTGAGAACTACTCCTGACTTTTTAACATTTGATAAATTAGAACAAAATTGGAAACAAAACTTTGTTTTTATTTTAAATGTTATATATGGGTTTTTATTTCAAGAAATGGAATTTGATTATGATTTAAATGAAGAGAATGAATCAAAGGAAACATCTAATAATAAAATACAAGCATCAAAAATAAGAGAGCAAACTAATGAAAGAACATGGTTGATTGGAAAATTAACACCACAATTGTCAAACCTTGACTCTAAATTACTATTATCAAAGGGTCTTTTAAAAGAAAGTTGTAATTGGTCACCAACTTTAAATGAAGAAAAGGATATTGATATGAATGATGATGATGATTTCATTATTAAAGAATCATTACCAGCAGTATCATTTATAAATTCCGAAAATGACACCAAAGAAAACTTTGTTATGTCATCTGAAGACGAATTTATTAAAGCAGCAATGGTTATATCAATTAAAAAATCATTAAGTTATCCACTTCACAGAAATTTAAACTTATCGTTAAAAGTTATGGATTATGCTAACTATGCATTAATTGGTGGTTCCAAATTTATTATTAAAATATTATTAAAAATCCATGAATTATTTAGATACGATGATGTTTATTACATATATAATAAAATATGGTTTGAAGATTTGATCACTTGGATGTTAAACTTTAGCAACACACAATTCCATAATATTGAAAATCAATCCATAAAAGGTGATATTATTTTAGATAATATATTTGCAGACATGGCTGCTAAAATGTCAACTATTAGTAGAAATTTCAAAAAAAGTGATTTTGATTTTATGATTATCCAAGATGAATTAAATGAGACAGGTGATAATATTGAATGGGATTCTTTAAACATTGAAGAAATTGAGAATATTGGTGATATGAAATTTAAAGAATTTTTTTCTTAACTTAATAAGTTGATTAAGGTTTACTATTTTAATTTATTTTTAGTTAGGTTATATATATACTGTTTTTTTTTTTTTTTTTTAATTTAATATACTCTCTAAAGTATTAACTCTTTTATGAGTCTTTATAAACTTTTCTTCTTGGCAATCATCCTTAATATCATCTGCTTCTACTGCAAACTTAACTTTTTTGACTTCTGTATCTGAATTATTATTAATTAACTCTTCTTCTTCAATAGTTAAATCATAATCCTGATCATTTTTTATATCTTCATCATCAGTTTTATACTCATTGTTTAAGTCATAGGTATCTACGATGCCATTGTTTTTTAATGATTGATTATTATCCGTTCTAAGATCATCATTAATATTATCGTTTTTAAAAGTGTCCGTAGCACAAAATCCTTCAGAAATTTCACTGCTAGAGGCAGTTTCACTTAAAGAACTCGATTTTTGAACATCTAAGTTTCCATCATTAGTTCCAGAGGATAAATTCCCCAATGAATTAGGTTGATTGTCTTGTTTACCAAACTTGAATTTTTTATTTACCACGTATTCGACATTAAATTCTCCGTTATCTCTGTGCTCTTTAATCATGTTTAAATCTATAGCATTACTGTTCGTATAATTCTTACTGCGTTCAAAAGACCCATGATTACTGTAAATATCATTTCTAGACATGAAGTCATAACTTCTTTTTTTTGCATGTTTATAGCCAGCTCCTGTATAAATATTATTATTAACCTTTTGTTGTGAAAGCTCTAATAAAGCTTCAGTTGTTTGGTTATGAACTTTTAAATTATTGTTTTCTTTAAATTGATTAGAAATATTTTTTTTCGTTCCAGGAACTAAGAAAGGAGATGGTTGTAACATAGATGGTAATGAATTAAACCTTTTGTGTTGTGGTTTAAAAGATCCTATATGCGGTTGCTGGTTTTTTTTATCTATTTTATTTAAATCAGCTAGTATGTTTGATTTTTCATTTGATACTCTTGTTGAAGGCACTCTTGAATTTTGAGAAGATGAAAAATTTGATACACCTGTGTTTCCTTTATTGGCATTGTTAAAGGAGCTCATTCTTGGTTTGAACAAAGCAGACTGTTGATTTGGTTGCTCATTTACAGAAATTGAATTTATACTACTGATTCTGCTATTATTTTTACTACTTTCTTGTGATTCATTTACACTCACAATTTGTTCTAATGCTTTCACTCCCACTTCACCTATTCTAGTAGGTGAATTAGTTCTTCTATGCTGTCTTTTAAAATTTAAAGGCATCATATTATTATTATGACTGTTGATATTAAACTCCGAATTTAATCCTTTTTCAGAATAATGTGAAACTGTTGAAATGCTATCATTATCATTTATATTTAATTCTGTATTTGCATTAAAAGATTCTGTTATTGGTTGTAATCTAATATGTTTACTGGAATCAACTAATACGATATCGCTATTTGGATGTGGTAGCTTATTGCTATTATAATTAACTGGTGATGCATTTAATGTATCGTCGTGGTGTTCAATAGAATATGAGTTAGATATATTTTTAGTGTTCCCTGTCATGCTTGTGTCATTTGAAAATAACTGCGGTATCATATGGCCTGGAATATTAGCTTGCATTGAAAGCTTTAACATTTCTAATTTATATGAAAACTGTTTTGATATTTCTTGTTCTTTTTTGAATTCCATAGTTTTTACAAAAGCATTTTGATCCATGTTTGGATTACCATTATTTAGCAATGGATTACTCATAAATTGAATATTATCATACATATTTGGAGGTATTCTATTATTATTTGGTACAGTAGAAATATATTGTTGTGGTAGATAATACTGTGGATTTTGATGTTGTATATTGGTATTTGACATTTGGTTCTGAGAAATGTATTGTGGTTGTTTAGTATAATGTTGATTATTATTTCTTTCTTGTTGGTAATATACTTCTTCTGTTGTATTCTGATTATCAATACGATCAGAAGTAAAGCTATTGTTATTCATCTATTTTATTTAAAAAATGCTTGTATTAAATGAATTGATTTGTTTGATTTAAAAAAAAAGTTCAGTTGGTTACTATTTTTTTTTTTTAATTTGAATTTAATACCCATATCTTTTCGTTCTTTTTTCTTTCTTTCTTTCTTTCTTTTTTTTTTTTTTTTTTTTTTTTTTTTTTTTTTTTTTTTTTTTTTTTTTTTTTTTTTTTTTTTTTTTTACTAGTTAATATAAATAAACATTATCTATTTATAGATACATATATATAAAATAAAATAAAAAACATATCTTTTTTTTCAATTTGTTTACACCATATTATCTTTAAATGGAAGTCATAATATAAACAATAAAACACATTCGGTTACTTATTGTTATAAATACACATAATGGAAAATGCATATATTCTACTTTAATATAAAGATTAATATTATATCATAATTATTATAATTTTATCTTATATTCATACTATAATTTGTATATAATAAAATATATTTATATATATTTATTATTTTTTTAAAATAAAAATTAAACAATTTTTTCAATGTTTACATTTGTTTTTTTTAATATTAAAAATATTGTAAACAATATCAACTGTAATGTGAAATATATATAAAATACTTTAAAAATAAATTATTACTTGTTTTAAATTATATTAATACATAGAACTACATATTTGTTGTGAGAAATTTAGAAATTACTTTCATTGCTTTAATTAAACAGTTTCTTCAAAAATAGTTTCTATAGGCTTTTCCATTAAGGTGGCGTGACCTAAAACAGTTACAGCGGATGCACCAATTAACCACATCATAGTTGATATAGGAGAAGCCAAGAAACCCAAAGGAACAGCAACCAATAATAAACCAGTATATAATTGAGAAGTTTTAAAAGTACCAAATGGTGTAATTAAGTCTTGACCTTGCAATTTGTTAATTCCCATAACACCAAAAAATGAAAATAAGATTACAAATAATAACAATAAGTTAGTTAATAAGGTATAGATAAATAGCCCTGAGACTATTAAAGTGTAATTGCTTTGGAAATATTTTAGGTTGTATGCGACTCTGGTTTGAATTTCGGAGAAGTTCAATGGCTTAGATATTCTTCTAACATCAAAAAATTCTTGTGGTGCTTTAATTTGCTTTACTTTAGATTGTAGATTCATAACTTCATTTTTGATGTTATCAATAGACAAATTTGATACAAATCCAGATACTTGTGATAATGCGCTTAATTGATTCATTCTTGACAATATTATGATCGGCTTATTATATATTTGATTTGGGCTAATTAATATTTTTATTTTTTTAAAAATTAAAATTATTAATTCAAAGTTTAAATATAAAAGAAATATTTTTATTTTTCAAATTTTGAAATCAAAAAAAAAAAAGTTTAACAGACTTGAGAATTTATTTAAATTTAGAAACAGATATAATAACAAACTCCCTGATTCATTATGTTTAAATTGTTACAAAAAACAAAAAAAAAAAAAATTTTCTTAAATAAAAATTTTTCTAACAAAAAAGATTCAAAATGTTACAACATTTGGTGCTATGATCATGTGATCAATATGCAATACATGATTATTTTGTTGTTAGATACTAATTAATTCAATTAACTATCAAATTAAAGTAAAATCATTAACTTTATTTTTTAAAAATTTATTTTCTATGAATATTTTATAATTTCTTACAACATTTAAACATTAATTATAAACAAAAAGAAAAAAAAAATTATATATAAAAAAAAACAAACAAATATAAAACCACTATAATATATCAAAGTTAACATGGGATTGAGAGTACCTGGTGTATTTAAAACAGAAAACAATGATTATTCAATAAATCAATCCTTAAAAGGAGGGAATAAATTTAATAGATTTACTAATAAGCCTAAGGGGTTTTATGCATTTATGATCGCTGCATTTTTAATAACAATTTGGGTTAAATTACCAGATCTTTCACCAAGATTTTATTTAAAACCACCGAAGAATTGGCTAAGAAGATACAGAGATAACTTAGCAAAAATTATGAGAGCCGAAAGTGAAATTTATGTAGATAAACAAGGTGACGTTTTTCTGTCAGATATTGACGAAGATTTAAAAAGAGAAAGACTTATCAAGAAAACAGTGAAAATTAATTTTGGTTGGAAAAATGGTTGTATTAGAAGATGGTTATTATTAAACAGTACTGATACTTTTGCTACTACTTCTTATTCAAATTATAATAATGTAAAATTAAAATTAAAACATGATTTCCAAATTTTGAGTTTAGAAGATAGATTAAAATTTGATGAATTATGTGATAATGTTTCTGAACATAATTCCGGGGATAAATTTATTATTGGTATATTCCATCCTTTTTGCAACTCTGGTGGTGGTGGTGAAAGAGTTCTTTGGCAACTTTGTGAAACTATCTTAAAATATTACGAGAAGAACTCTAAAATGAAAATTGCTATCTACACAGGTGATACTGATATATCCTCTAGTGAGATTATTCAAAAAGTTCATGAGAAATTTGGTATCAAGTTAGATGCAAGAAGAATTTGTTTTATTTATTTAACTGGTAGAGATAAAGTTGAAGGCAAAAACTGGCCTTATTTCACTCTTATAATGCAAGCTATCTCATCAATTTTATTATTTAAAGAAGCCATTAGCAGATTACCGCCAGATTGCTTCATTGATACCATGGGTTATCCATTTATCTATCCGTTTGTTAAATTTCTTTACAACATTCCTGTTGTTTCTTACACTCATTATCCTATAATACAAGAAGATATGCTTAATATGAATAATTTATCTATTGCTAAAAAGATTTATTGGTTTATTTTGTATTATTGGTACAAAATTTGTGGTTATTTTGTTGACTACTCAGTAGTAAATTCAACATGGACTAAAAACCATATGGATTCTATTTGGAACATGTCTCAAAATCAAATAATTTATCCACCTTGTTTAAGTGAAAATATTACAAAATCAACCACTAATGACTCTGATAATTTGAAAGAATGGAAATGTGTTTTAGTTGCACAATTTAGACCTGAGAAAAGACATTCATTGGCTATAAGACAATATGACGAATACTTAAAGACCAGAGAAAAAACATCTCACGATCCTTTAAAGTTGATATTTATAGGCTCAATCAGATCCAAAGCTGATGAGGAATATTTAGAGACATTAAAGAATTTAGCATACAAAGAATTAAACATTTCTTCGGATTTATTAATATTCAAAACTAATCTTTCTTATGACTCTTTATTAGATGAAATAAAGAGTTCTAAGTTTGGGTTAAATACTATGTGGAACGAACATTTTGGTATTTCAGTTGTAGAATATTTTGCTAATAAAACCATTCCATTGTCTCATGCTTCAGCTGGACCTTTATTTGATATAGTAGGTCCATTGTTAAAAGATAATTCTGATTTAAATATGGATGATGAGTTATTCTTTGTTGATGAAAGTGATCCGGACTTTGATGAAAATAGAGCTAAGAAATATAAGAGCTTAAGTGAATTATTTAATTATGTTGATAAATTAGGTCCTGATTTTGAAAAATGGAATACTTTAGGAAATAAAGGGTTTGATTATGTTTTAAAACAGTTTTCTAATGAAAAATTTGACAAAGATTTTAATGAAATTGTTTTAAAAGGGTTAGAAAATGATATATTAAATTCTAAACAAAAAAGATACGATGCTGATGTTGAATGCGCTTAAATTATATGTATAACTGAGAAAAGGTAGTGATTGTTATTGCTAGATTTTTTTTTTTTTTTGTTTATTATATATATTATTATTAATTACACAGATTATTGTATACACATGCGAACCAAATTTTGATATCTCAATTCAATAAAATGTATATATTTAATGTTTATAATTTTATTAAAAAGTTATACTATAATTAGCTAATTTATTTAAAAGGAATTAAATCAGTCCCATTTGTTATTATATTAATTGGAAATTCTACTATCATCAAACTCAGAGTTACTTTCATATGGATGTTCATCTAAAGATTCCATTCCAATAGATGTATTTTTTTGTGCTTCTGGTGATAGTAAAGCATTGTCGATATTTGTTGATGGCTGATTTGGTGTTACTGATCTTTGTGGGTATAATGATGATATTGGTGTAGTGTCTGGGTTTGGCAATGTAGAGTTTAATCCATGATTACTTATGTTCTCTCTTTGAATGGAGTCTTTAGATAAAACAGATCTTTGCGAACTGCTTACTTGAGGAGACATAGTATTATCTAACATACCACTTCCATGATTATTTTTTACTTTATTTAATGGTATACCAGATTCAGGATCTAAGTTTAAATGCTCACAAACAATTTTAGATCTAATCTTTGGGTCACTAGTTGTAGTGATTTTTTTCATGATTTCAAACCACTTAAACATAGTGTCATAACTATCACATCTGAAAACCCAATTTTGGCCTCTATGAATTAGACCATTTTGTTTAGCATGTAAAACAAACTTGTATTCAGAAGCTCCTCTTTTAGAGTGTTCAGAAACTGTACAACTATTTAAAGATAAAGACATAACTGGAACAGTATCTTTCTTTCTATCTCCAGTTTTAAATTCATGTAAAAATGTAGGTGTTAATAAATAAAATCCCTTAGTATAACTTTTTAAAAATTTGGATCTTCTTTCTAAAAATCCAGATAAAAGTTCATTAGCTAAAGGATCGTGTTGATTTTTATAAACTATTCTACCAAAACGTCTCATAGGTAAATCTGGTTGAATAAAACAGTTTTTATTGACTGAGTCATTTACATAGTATGACCATTCTAAAGCTGGGTTTGTATTCAAAAATCCAGAATCTAATTTGGAAATCAATGTATCAAATACTAATTGAGCTTCTTGACCTAATAATTTAGCATACTGTGTTAATGCATTTTGTATTTCATGAATTATAACCTTTTCTAATTCACCACCAGAATTTTGTAAGTTTATAAATGCGTCATGTAAAAAGTTTTCTTCATGTAATTGTCTTTTTATAGATCTGTCAAGTGTCAATCTACATAAAAACGGATCTAATGTATTATTTGTAGCATATTTTGCTTGTTCTAAGGATTGTGAGTATTGCTGTAATTCTTTCTTAGTAATTTGCAATTGTTTTTCCAAATTATTAGAAAAGTCAGATTCTAGTTCTTTAATTTCTTTAATCTTAACTTGTAAATCTCTTCTTAAATCTTCCAATCTTGGTATAATATTACTATTCAATTCTCTGCTAGCATATTGTGCAACTTGAATCATTGAATTATGATATTCACCTAAAATTTGTGGTAAATCTGTAATACTATTACTTCCTACAGGTGCAAATAGTTTTGCCATTGGAATTGATGGCCCATTAATTGTTTTTTTATCTTCCTTACCGTTAGATTGCCCACGATTTCCAGAACCATCTCTTTCTTGTTTACTTTTAGAACTTAATGATTCAGCAGTAGGTAATGTAGAAGCAAAAGGAAAGTTAATAGCATGGGATAGTCTAATTTGCTGTCTAACTATTTCATCTTGAATAGAACATGTTTCTTGTAAATAAACTAATATAGTTTTTATAATAGCTTTCCAACATGAAAACCTTTGTGCTAAGATTTCAGTCGGTTGTAAATTATAAGGTACTGTTACTGATAATGGCTGTTTTAAAATTTCCTTATATTTTGTGGAAGATCCTGGATATATAGATTCACCAGCAGCTGTTGTAACACCAGTTGAGACATAAGTCCCCATAGTATGGTGTGTAGCCGATGTATGATTTGTGGCAATTGTCTGTGTATCTTGATTATTATTCATCATTAACAATGTTTTAGTATATAAAAGATTTAATGATTGTTTCTTGGTTATATTTATTCTATTATATATATAAAAAAATAAATGAATATATATATTTGTAGGATTTTTGATGGATTATTTTAAAATTAAGATTAAAAAAAAAAAAAAAAAACAATAAAAAATTTTCTTTTTTATATTTTTTTTAATGAAATTATATATATAAATAAATTTAAATTACTATTTTTTAAGGGCGAGAGGGAGAAAAAAGCGAAGGGTCAGGGATAGCAATAAAAAAGACTGCATTTTTTTTGTTTAAATATTTATATTATTCTATTTTTAACTCACATGATTTATAATAATATATTTAACCGATATAAATGTAACACACTGTAATTTACTAATTAATACTATTAAGTTCAGTAAATGTTATTATAGTTTTAAAATTTTATAATATTTCTCTTTTTTTTTAGATGATTTGATATTTAAATTAAAGTTTATTCTTAATATACAATTTTAAATAAATACTTTGGAATTAATTATTATTTGAAAAATAATAAATTGTTATAGATATCTGAGTTTTATATTCATTATCTGAAAAGTTAGATATTAATTAATAATTAGGTTGTTTGGCCGAGCGGTCTAAGGCGTCCGATTCAAGTAATTAGAATTTGCTTTCTAACTTTTCAGTTTAGAACACTCGGATATCGTAAGATGCAAGAGTTCGAATCTCTTAGCAACCATTATTTTAATTTTTAACAACAATTTATGTGTGAGTTAAGCACATAGATTTTCATTTAGGTTGTTTGGCCGAGCGGTCTAAGGCGTCCGATTCAAGTAATTAGAATTTGCTTTCTAACTCTTCAGTTTAGAACACTCGGATATCGTAAGATGCAAGAGTTCGAATCTCTTAGCAACCATATTTTTTTTTTGCTTCCTTATCACACACATTCACGTGTATATACTAATTTTTAAAAAAAGTTTGGCACTTTTTTTTATTAAAAAAAACTCTCCAATTATAAAAGGAGCTTATTAATAAATGTGTCATTATTTATATAATTTTTTTTTTTTTTTTTTCTTTTGATGATGTATTTATTAAATTTTTTTAAAACTTATGTTTTAATATACTTAAAAGTCAAAAAATCTAAGGTATTTATCCAATACATAACATAAAATTTACAGTATGTCTTCTGTACAAAAAAATTATTTACCAGATAATTTAAAACATTATTTAGATCTACCAAAAAAAGAACCATCTACTTTATCTAATTTCCACCAATTAGATATTGAAAACATTGATTTAGATCTTGAAATTAATTTTGAAGATAGAAAGTTATTTGGTTTTACTACTGCAACTTGCACTAAGAAAGCTGGATTAGAAGAGAATGTTAACTCTATTGATTTAGACACTTCTTTCTTAACAATTTCTGACTGTTTTATTAATGGTGAAGTTGTTAATAACTTTGTTGTATGCTCTAGAGGGGGTAAAGATGGTGCATTAGGATCTAAATTATCAGTTCCATTAATCCAAAACAATGATGACAAATTTTTTAAAATGGTTAACTCAGGTGAAAAGATTGATTTAAAGATTAAATACTCCACCACTGATGAATGTACTGCTTTAGTTTGGTTAGATGCTGAACAAAGTGGTGATACTGCATATGTATATGCTCAATTAGAACCTATTCATTGTAGATCTATGTTTCCTTGTTTTGATACTCCAGCTGTTAAATGTAAATACACTGCTACTATAAAGTCTCCTCAATATGTTTGTTTCTCAGGTGTTCCTACTTTTACAGATGAACAAAATGGTGTTTATAAATTTAAACAAGATTATGTTATGAGTACTTATTTAATTGCTTTGGTATCAGGAAACATTAAAAGTGGTGTTATCGGACCAAGATCTAAGATTTTCACTCAACCTTCAATGTTGAATAACTGTATCAAACAATTTGAACCAGATATGGAATTAATATTAAAAACTTGTGAAGATTATTTAGGTTACAAGCATCCATTAGATGAAATTTCTTTAACTGTTCTTCCAAAAAGTTTTGGTTATGGTGGTATTGAAACAAACAGTGTTATTATGTTAACCCCAACCATGTTAAATAGTGACTTTGATGTTGTTGGTGACAAGAAATTTACTTCTAAAGAAACCATTGAATTTAACACTGTTTTAATTCATGAAATTATTCACACAATTTCATCTGGTAATTATGTTACTAACTTTAATTGGGGTGAAATGTTCTTAAATGAAGGTTGGACTGTTTATTTAGAAAGAAAGATCTTAGCTAGAGTTTTAGGTGGTAATGGTTACGATGATTTAACAGATGAAATCATTGGCTTTGAAAATATTAATGGTTGGAACTCTTTAAAGGAAACTGTTAAAACTTTCCATAATCCTGAAAGATTCACAAAGCTTTTACAAGATTACTCTGATGAAATTAACCCTGATGATGGTTTCTCTACTGTCTTTTATGAAAAAGGTTGCTTCTTATTATTCTACTTAGAAGAGTTTGTAGGCGGTGCTAAGAATTTTGATCCATTTGTTAGATACTATTTCTCTACATTCAGATATAAATCTATTTCCATTTGGCAATTTGTCAACAGTATTTATGAATTTTACCATTCATTTGATAAGACTATTTTTGATAAGTTAACCAATGAAATGGATTGGAACTTATGGTTATTAACCCCAGGCTTACCACCAACTCCTAGATTTAACACTAAAAGAGCTGATCAAGTCACTGAGTTAGCTGAATCTTGGATTCAAAGAGCTAGAGATGAAATTGACGGTAAAAAGCTTGAAAAATTACCAGAATCTTTCCACAATTTAGATCAATTCAGTGTTCCACAATTATTATTATTAATTGATACTTTATGTGAATTTAAAAATTGGCATGAAGCTGGAAAAGTATCCCAAGAATTTATTGATTTATACAACGAGAGATTTGAATCTTTATTCAACTATCCTGAATTTGAATTTAGATACATTAGATTATTAGCATTAACTAAGATTTCTTTAGATCAAACTATTGACAGATTAATTAAGTTTGTTTCTATTATTGGTAGAATGAAGTTTGTTAGACCTTTATATGCTGTTTTAAAGAACATCAACGAACAAGTTGCTTTTGAAACTTTTGAATCCTTAAAAGGATTCTATTCTAATGTTTGTTCTGAAATGGTTAAAAAAGATTTAGGGTTATAATCATTTAAAAAATATACAAATAATTGAATATATATTTATCATTAATTACAATAATGAAATTTCATTTTTATTTTATAATCATTACTATGGCTTAAAAAAACTTAGGAAAGTTCATTAACCAATTCTAATAATGGACCATAATCATCACTTGATAATAGTTTAAAATATTTAGTAAAACAACAGAAATGTCTAAAAGAAGTGTTTAATAGTACTTGAAGATTCATCTCATATATTTCATTAAAGTGATGACAATATATGTGTGCATAAACTCTAAACATTCTTTTTAGCATAGGTTTAATATAACTCTTTTCAAAGTTATTTGGGAATGGTGTATTGTTATCAGTAGGAAATATATTTTCATTGTCAAATATCTTTTGACACCATTGCATCAAGTATTTCACATATTCTGGTGCTGAAACACTCTTTGGAACACCGTTAATATTCCAAAGGTATTCGTATTCATTTGTTGCAATCATTTTTGGGCAACTATCATATGAACAAAATTCCGTTATACAACCATATAACATGTTTATATGATTATAAAAATCTACTGTATGTACTGCAAACCATTCATTAATATTCTCTCCTTTAGGTAACTTAATACTTTGTTCTAAAACAGAATCTGAATTTAAAGTAGTTTCAACTAATCTTTTTAAATCTTTGTGAGATGATACTTGTGCAAGCTTTGGAACATTACTTCCGTTATTAAAATTTTTGTTATTTAAGTATGGTAATTGATGTGAAGGTGTATAATTAAAGTCAATAATATCTGGTGTCTTTTGTGTTGGTGTATTTAAATTAGAAATGAATGGATGTTGATCTTCCTGTTGTTGCTTATTATTCCACTTAAATCCTCTTTGTGATTTTATGGTTTTTTGTAAGTTATTTGAATCATTAATTTGATTATCTTGTTGAATGTTTGGTGTGAAGTTAGACATTCTTATAAACGTGTATATTTCAAAAATAAATAAATTTAGATATTGCTTATGATCGAATGGTATATATACTTTTATTTTAAATAGTTTAAAACAAATACAAAGATTATTTTTTGGTTAATTTATCTTTGATTTTTAAAAAATATAGTATGATATAGTGTTTTAAGTGTATAAATTGTTAAGTTTTTTTTTTTTTTTTTAATAATAATAATTGAACCAAGGAATAAATAAAAATTTCTCAAAAAAAAAAAATTAAAAAAAATGTTTACACTATAATTTCTATTTTAAGATTATTAATTGATATGGGATATTATATATTTCGACTTTCATATAAACAGATTTTAAATAAAGTTAAACAAAATCAATTATATATATTTATAAAAGTAATTTTTTAATTTCTTCTAATGTACAATTAATAAAACATTTACCTTTGGCAATGACAATTAATAAAACTTTAATACAGTATTCATAACTTGAAATATGATGTTTTTTCCATAAAGTAATGATTTCTACAATCACTCTTTTATAAAAAATTCTTAAGTGTTCTTGAATAGATTTATATCCTATACATAAAAATCTGAAGACACATGGTGGTAAATATTTTCTTAAATAATCAATGATTATAGCTACAACTAATTTAGCGCTCAAGATTACAGCTTCTAAATTTGATTTGTAAGTTTTATCAGTGAAACTAGAAACAATATTGTCAGCTAATAATCTCTTTTCATTCTTTAATTTCAAGTTATTAAATATTCCAAAATGTTCTTGAACAAAGTTAATAAAGTTTTGGAAACTAATTAAAATGAAGAGTCTAACAGAATCATAACTCTTTGATACATTTGTTGGAACTATGTTGTTAAACCTAATATAAGTTCTCATTTGGTAAACAATGTATAATTTTAATAAGTAAATTAAAAATATAGCAATTGAAATCTTATAAATAAGCTTAAAAACACACTTCATAGCTTTAGAGCATGATTTCTTTTCGATCATAGTTTCATTTGATTCTTTGAATAGTAAATACTGTTGTAAAGCTTCATTATAGAATTCCTCAAACTCCTTAGTAACTACGTTTAATTCTTCACTTTCCTCTGCTTTAATAACAGAGTTATCAGGGATTTCTACTGAAGAGATGGAAGAAGAAGAAACTGGTGGCTCAATAATGGTTGAACTAGTATCATGGGTATCATGAGCATCATGAGTATCATTTACAACTACTTTTTTAGTGTTTAATCCTTGCTTAGATTTTTTATTAACCTTCTTATGATGATTAGCCATTTTAGATCTATGTTTAATTGGGTTTTCTTTTATTTTCTATTTATTTTAAAAAAATATTTTTAATTTTAAAAAAAAAAAAGTTCAAAGAAGGGGGGGGACTTATTGTCAATGAATAAAAAAAACAAGAAAAAAAAACAATAATATTTTTGGACAATATATATAACGTGATGATTATTTGTTCTTTTAAAGTAAATGTTTATTAAAAGAAAAAAAGAAAAAAATATATATATATTTAACTGCTTTAGTAAAGAACACCAACCCCATCCATCCATTGTGACCAACTTCCATATACACCAACAATAGAACCTTCTAATACATGTTCACTACCACCATTAATATTACCAATAAATGGGGTAATAGCAGCATCTTGCTTGTTGAAAAATTGTACTGCATCAATCCATTGCCCTGATCTGATTTTTAATTTACCAATTTCTTGATTAGGAATATCAAACACAGAAAAGTTACTTGTTTCATTACCCATTAATACACTCTCGTTTGATTTTGAAAAGAAAATTTTAAACCCATCTATTGCACCACCATGGTAAACAATAATCTTATTAATAGCTGTATTTGAACCATTTGGAAACAAGTAATACACTGGTTTATTAGTTTGACTTCCATATAATAAGGATTTTGTAACTTGTTTTCCAGCTATGGTCAAAGTTGATTCATTGATAAAGGTAACTAAGCTTTGTATTTTTGTAGGTGATGAGTTCTTAGCAAAAATTTCAATAGCTATATCCTTTAATTCCAATCCACTGTTTTGTACAATATCTTTACTTATGTTTAAAGTAATTATATCTTGAACAGGTTGTTGATAAATATGCCATCCTCTACTTAATTGATCACCACTTTTCAAATCTTGAATTTCTATTGCGTATATTCCCCCATTTTTATTTTCAAAAGTAATATTTTGTTTATCTGGTGTAACTTTAACAATAGTTGATGTTTTATTGACCAACTTTTTATCAGTAGGCAATCTAAAACATTCATGATTATTAAATCTTACAAGATCTAATGGATGCCAACAACATTCGTCATTTGGAACAAATGCCCTGTTCTGAATAAATTTATGTTTACTGTAGTTGTTACCTCTTCCTGAAACTTCTCTTGACATAAATGATCTATGTAGCACAATATAATCCCTAAGCATAACACCATAAGTTCTATGTGGTAAGGTTAAAGAATGCCCAATTTCATGGATGAATGCTCCTAAAGTTGTAGAAAAGGTTTCAAAAACAGTTCCTGCTTCACCATTATCATTTGAAACAGGTAACCCGTTATCAACAACCCTATTGTTGTTAAGCATAATGCTATTTAGATCTTCCCAATAAGAAGGCCAACAGTAAAGACCATGAGAACCAAAAATAGCCAATTTGATTAAATCATTACCACCACCCAATGCAGCATGCCCAAGAATTAGGTTTCTTTGAACATCAAACTTAGTATCCATAAATATAACAGCTGCTTGAATCGGATTAGAAGAAGAATAGTTAGCAATCAATCTCCCATTATCATAATTCATAATCTCTTGAATAGCAATATCAAAGAGCTTGCCTCTATTTTTCCCATTAGGATTTTGTTGGGCAATATCTGGATCTAATATTTGACTAGTTGTATAAGAACTTCTTAGTAAATGAATTTTAATATTAGATTTTGAAAATCTCTTTTGTCTATAATTTCCTGCATCAGAAAATTCTTCAACAAATTGCATTGTTCTTTGAGAATAACCGTTTCTATACATTTGTTCATTTGTATATGCTTGGGTCAATCTACCTGCAATTTGTAATTTTTGTATAGCTAACTGTAAGTGTACATCTGGTGCTAAATTGTACTCATTCTTATCATTAGTGTCGTATTTTAATGGTGAATCACTTCCAACTAACAAACATAGATGTATAGGTTTATTAGAAGTTAAAGGAACATAATTCAAATCAAAGTACAAAGTACCACTACTTTTGGTAATGAATAAAAGTTTATTTAAACCAGGTTGCAATTCAATAGTAGCTTTAAAAAAATTTAAATTAATTTCATACTTAAGCTCAACATATTCATTGCTTATACTTTGAACAATGATTTCATTATCACCTTTATTATTATTTATTCTTCCATGAATTATTATACATGGTGAATGAGTAGTATCATTCGATAAATAGTTTAAAATTTCTATAGACCCTTTGTTCATTTCTGTTGACAAAAAAGTTTATATATGAATGCTTTTTTTTTGGTTTATTTTGTTTAAAGGATATTTTTTTATTCATAGTTAATAAATTTAAATATAAATATATTCTGTTATATAAATGATAAAAAAATAGATATGTTAAAATACTATACGCTGTCATAGTCGCGTGATTAACATAAACATTTGTTTATTTTCTAGTCGGATATAGACTTAAAAATTTTATTTTAAAGGATGTGTTGTTTCTTTAATTTTTATTATTATTATATGAAATAAAAATTATAAAAACTTTTTTTTTGTAGCTTAATATTGTTAATTTTTTGTATGTGTGTTATTATTATTATTATTTTGTTGTTAAATGTTATACTAAAAAATTAGCTTTTTTTTTTAAAGTTTAAAAAATTAAAAAATTTTATTTAAAAATGTAAAAAACACTTTTTCTTTAAGATCTTAGATACATTCAATATAATTAGAATTAAAGACCAAAGAGAAAATAATAGAAAGGATAATCATATATAGTTTAATTTTTTTATTGATTGTTAATTTACTGTTTTTTTTTTATATATATAGCAATAATTTATTTATAAGGGGTAAAGAATAAGCAAAAAAAAAGTTTGAAACGTAAATCAATCTTTCATATCATTTATCAACTTAGATATATTACCATAATAAGTTTAAGTCTATTAAAAAATTATCTAATAATTTAGGATTTCCAGTATACCAATAATAATACGTGAATAATGTCTCATAAAAAAAGAGTTTACCCACAACAACAATTTCAGTTTTCTCAACCACAACAAGCTGAGCCACAATTTGTTACTCCACAAGCTGGAGGTTTCCAACAAATACAAACACCACAAGATCAAACACAAGTTCCAAATAATGCTGGAACATTTGTTCCTGGCTTACAATATCAGCAGCAACAACAACAACCTATGGAACAATTACAACAAGGTTTTCAACAAATGGGTTTTCAACAACAACAACAACAACAACAAAATGTTCAAATTTCTTATCAACAACAACAACCTATTGGTTCAGTTCCTTCTATGCCAACTGGTCAACAAACATATGGGGAAACTAAACCAATGAACCAATTATATCCTGTTGATTTATTGAATGAAGTTCCACCACCTGTTTCTGATTTAAAATTACCACCACCACCTTTGGTTGTTCCTGTTAATAAATTCACTACACCAAATGGAATTGAAGTTGCTAATAATTGTGAGAAGTATATGAGATGCACATTAAATGCGATTCCAAAAACTAACTCTTTATTAAAAAAGACTAAATTGCCATTAGCTGTGTATTTACATCCATATAATAAATTAAATGCTGACGACGAAAATGTTCCTTTGGTTTCTGATGGAACTATTGATAGATGTAGACGTTGTAGAGGTTATGTAAATTGTTTTGCTGAAGTTTTCCCTGATGGTTCCAAATGGAAATGTAACATGTGTAATTTAACCAATGAGTTTTCTATCAGAGACAGATCCTACCAAGAAATCATGGCTTTAGACCAATTGAACTATTCTGTTGTTGATTATATTGCTCCAAAACAATATTCTATCAGAGCAGTCCCTCCTGCTGTTTACTGTTTTGTTTTAGATTGTTCTTTAAATGCTATGCAAAATGGTTTATTTGCTACAACTTGCAGAACTATTTTAGAGTGTTTAGACACTTTACCAAATAGAGACAGCAGAACTAAAGTTTCTTTATTATGTGTTGATTCTGTTATCCATTATTTCAAAGTTAAAGAAGATAATGGCCCATCAGTTGATGAAAATGGTGAACCTATAACTCATCCATTTAAAGTCCAAATGTTTGATGTTGGTGATTTAGATGAACCTTACCAACCAACATCTAAGGGTTTATTAGTTTCTTTAACAGATGCTAAACAACAATTTGAGCAATTGTTTGCTAAATTACCTGAAATATTTGCTACTTCTACAAACACTAATTTTGCTTTAGCCCCTGCTTTAAAAGCTGCTAGTGATATCATTGGTAAGATTGGTGGTAAGATTATAGTAGTTTCTGCCACATTACCAAACTTAGGTGAAGCTGCTTTACAACCAAGATCAGAAAAAGAATTTGTTGATACACAAAAAGAATCTTCTCAGTTATTAACTCCACAACATCCATTCTACAAGTCTTTCTGTGTCGAAGCTAATAAACATCAAATTTCTGTTGATGTTTTCTTAGCTTCTGAAAAATATGTTGACGTTGCATCTCATTCCAATTTAGCTAGATTCACTTCTGGTCAATTGAAGTTCTATCCTGGATTTTCAGCCAGTAATATCTCTGATATTACCAAATTCACTAAAGAATTTAGTAAACATGTCAGCATGGACTTATATAATGAAGCAGTCATGAGAACTAGAGGATCTTATGGTTTGAAGGTTGATAGTTACTTTGGTCATTGTTTTGTAAGAGCTTCGGATTTAGCTGCATTATCAACATTCCCAAGAGATCAAGGTTATGTTTGTGAAATGTCAATTGATGAAACAATAACTAAGGAATATGCTTATATTCAATGTGGTATATTATTATCATCTAATGCAGCCCAAAGAAAGGTCAGAGTTATAACTATATGTATCCCTACTACTGATATTATAGGCCAAGTATATGCTTCTGTCGATCAATTAGCTCTTGTTAGATACTATGCTTCAAAGGCAATTTCTAAGGTTAATCTAGGAACCTCATTAATAGATACTAGACAATGGTTAGATAAACAAGTTTTAGAAGTTCTTCAAGTTTATAAACAAACTAACAGTACTATAACACAAGGTTCTTCTTTGAAGCTGTGTGCCAATATGAAGATGTTCCCATTATTGATGCAATCTTTAGTTAAGAACTTAGCTTTCAGACAAGGAACTGTACCATCTGACCATAGATCTGCAACTTTAAACGATTTGGAATCATCTACATTAAAAGAATTTATCTTAAATGTATACCCAGATGTTTACTCCTTACATGATATGCCTGATGAAGCTGGTCTACAAAGTGAAGTCGATGGTCAAATTGTTTTACCAGATTGTATAAATGCATCTCATGCTATGTTTGAAAAGTATGGTATGTACTTGATAGATACTGGGTCTCACTTATTCTTATGGGTTGGTGGTGAATCAGTTGCTGAGTTATTAGCTGATGCATTTGGAATAATGTCCATTGACCAATTACCAATAGGTAAGTTTGAAATGCCATTTGTTCAAGATTCTGAATTCAATGCTAGAGTTAATAATATAATTACTAAAGTAAGAGAAAATGATGAATCATGTACTTATAAGAACATCTATATGGTTAAGGGTCCATCTATGAGAGAACCTGTTAACAACATGTCAAATAACCAACAGTTAAGTGCTATGAGAACATGGTTACATAGTTACTTAGTAGAAGATAGATGTGGTACTGCTCCTACATACAGAGAATATTTATCTTCTTTAAATATGAAGGTTGCTAAGTAAGTAGTATTTTAATATTAAGATATAGTTAAATTATTGTCTTTCAACAAAAGTTAAAAAAAATGAATTAAATATTAATTAGTAAAAAAGTACTATTAGTTTTAACTAAATTATATATAACAGATATTTAATAAATATAAAATCATAGAAAATTATATGATAGTTTTAAATTAAAGTTTTTTTTTCTTTTTTCTTTAAAAAAAAAAAAAGAGTTTCGCGTTTTAATGAAAATATTATAGATTTTTAACGTTTATAATTAATTATATCCAAACTAAAGGCAACAAAAAAGATCTTATCAAACCAAAAATATATTAAGGAATTTATAATGATTGTCTTAATAACTAATAATGGATGTTTAAATAATTTAGATGATTGCAGATTTTTATATCAACCGTTTATAACGGGTCTTAAAGGCCAAGAAGGAACTGATTTATTAAAACCTTTTAAACTTTTATTATGTGTCACAAAAGAAACAACTAATACAAATCAATTACCTTTGGACATATCTTCAAGTAAAAATTTAAAGATCTGTGATGAAGAAAATTTAGTTGATGCTGTTACATCATTATATAATGAGAATTGTATATTATATTGTGAATCATTGGAAGTTCTTTCCAGACAAATTAATGTTTTAAACAAAAGACCTTCTTTTTTACATATCCATGTAGAATTTTCTTTATCATTTTTAATATCTTTGAAATCTAATGATAATACCAATGAAAATATATTAAGTTTTATACAAGAAAGAGAGGGATATATGAAACAGAATGCTGCATTATTTAAAGAACCATCTTTAAAAATAACAATAGATAGTAATTATAGTAAAATAGATAAATGTTTTATTGATTCATATCATGAAAATTTGTTAAATATTCCTCTTTTTAATGCTGGAATGTTATCCACAAAGCAAGGAATTTCATCACCCCAAAGACCTAATTGGGATGAATATTTTATGCAATTAGCAAACCTTGCTAGTACAAGATCAAATTGTATGAAACGAAAAGTTGGTTGTTGTATTGTAAAAAATAATAGAGTTGTTGCAACAGGTTATAATGGGACTCCAAGAAACTTGACTAATTGTTTTAGTGGAGGATGTAAAAGATGTAATATAAATAATGCTGATTTTATATTAAATGCTGATACAACTGAAACTTATTTAGAAAATAATGTAAACGAAAAGAGTAGTATCGATATTGAAAATAGTTTACATAGTTTATCTTTAAAAGAATTGGAACAACAATTGGATGAGCATTTTAAAAAAACTGATACTAATGAAGAATTGAAAACCAAAAAAAATGTTCATAATTTAGGAACTTGCTTTTGCTTACATGCAGAAGAAAATGCTTTACTTGAAGCAGGAAATTTTAATTCAGACAGCAATCAGTCATGTATTTTATATTGTGATACATGCCCATGCATAACTTGTTCTGTTAAGATTGTTCAATCTGGAATAAAGGAAGTTGTATATTCACAATCATATAACATGGATTCTGAAAGTTTTGCAATTTTTGAGGAAGCAGGAATAAAAATTAGACAGTTTGGCCACACAGGCATAAAAAAAGAATATAACTTTATAATATAATATATAAAAAATAATTAAGTTTCTTTGTATGTATATGGACCATTTCTTTCTTCACAAACAAAACTAACATTTGATAAGTGTTCGCCAGCAAATGACATTTCTAGGTCTAGTTTATCACCTGGATATAATTCACCAACACCTGATGGTGTACCTGTTAATACAATGTCATCTTCTTCTAAAACCATAACATTTGAGATATGTTGTAAAATCTTAGAAAAAGAAGTTAACATTAAAGTAGAGTCACCATCTTGTCTTAACTTACCATTAACAAATAATTTAAATTTAAATCCAGTTTGAAATTCTTGGTCTTTCTTTAATTTATCAACAGGAATCATTGGTCCTAAAGGACAAAAAGTATCAAAACCTTTTCCTATTGACCATGGTAATCCTTTCTTCTTAGCTTCATCTTGTAGATTTCTTGCAGTTAAATCTAGTGACAATGCAACACCTTTGATACATTTAAATACATCTATATTTTCAGATTCGCTTTCTGGAATATTTGACAATCTTTGTTTAATTACCAAAGCGATTTCTAATTCATGATGGGTTTTTATGCCTTTTGGTAAATAAATTGGTGATGGGTTTCCTTTTTTAATAACAGATGGGATAGTTGTTAATAATTTGTTTGTTTTTAAAATATCTTGTGTTATAGAAGAAGTGGATGGTTTAGGTTCATTTAATTTATAATTTAAAGGTGTTATGATTGATGATGTAGGTTTTAAAAAGAAAAATGGTTGCTTAGGAACGGCATTGTTCAATTCTTTTATATGTGCTGCATAGTTTCTTCCTATGCACATAATTTTAGAAGCTTTTTGTATATATTCATAACCAGCCATTTTAAATTTATTATATAATGTTGTGTATGGTGATTTAATCTCTAGATATTATTATTTTTCTTAGATTGACTAATTTTAAAAGTTTTTAAGATAGATTACAATATATCTTATGCGAATTTCGGTTTCAAGGAGAAAAAAAAAAGGCAACAAAACAATTAAAATATAATTTAATCATATACGAATATATATATATATATGCATATTAACATATTAGGCTATAAATATATTTGAAATTAAAGGATATATAAAATTTCTTCATGTTTTATAGTGAAGTAAATATATATATTATCTTTACTATTATTAAAGATACAAAGTAGAATTATTGTTCTAATTCTGCTGCTGGGTTATTTCCATTTCTTTTAAAGTATGATGTTTTTTTAATGCTCTCAATAACTTTATTAATAATAACTTGTGCTTCAATATTAGAAGTGTTGTCTAAATTTTTTTTTAATTCTCCGATTAATCCTGTAGTAATGTTTCCTCTGAAAATACTATTGCTATTATTTTCTAAATGAGCACTATTACCAATTAAAGAATCATATAGCTGTGATGTTTCGTAGTATTCTTTTTCATAGAAGTTTACCTTTCTTTCTAAGTTTTTAATAAATTCTTTTTTTCTTTGCCTAAAGTTATAAGCTGCAATTCTGTTCTTCTCTAAGATATTCTTTTTCTTTTCTTCTTCTGACATATCTGGATGATTTTTAATATCTGTAATACTCAAATTATCCAATTCAGACAATTTTATCTTTTTAGCGGCTTTTGGATTCATATCATATTTCTCATTTATATATCCATCACTGATAGTATTAATATCTCCATTTTGTTTTTCTTCACTGCTATTTTTAGAATCTGATTCACAGCTAAAGTCATCTGTAGCTTGTTTTTTAGGCTTTCTTCCTCTTTTTTTTGCTCTTTTTGGCTTTTGATCATTTTTTATTTCTTCTATAAGTTTATGACCATTGATTCCTTCTTCTGAACCATCTGCTGAATTCTTAGACACTTCCATATGATTACTATTGTTAGCTACTGAATGCCCTATATTACTTATGCTGTTACTTCTTAAACTGTTTAAGTTTAGAATACCTGCGTTAGTTCCTCCATTTACAAAATTTGAGTTCTCTTGAGATAAAATGGAATTTAATGCAGCTTGATTTGATACACTTCCTGCCTGCAGAATTCTTGGTGTTAACATACCACCATTCCAAAAGTTTTGATTGGTAGTATTACTATTATTATTGTTATTACTCTGTTGATTATTTGCTCTTAAGACCCCAGGTAATGGGGTATTTAATCCACTTAATGAAAATGGAATGTTTGGTAGATTTGAACTATTATTATTTGCTTGTTGTTGTTGAGCTACGTGTGGCATTCCAACAGCATTAAAGAACGAACCTGGTGATGCTATATTTGGAATAACAGGTACTCTTGCTTCTTGTGGAATTAAAAGTTTAGTATTATTATTTATTGGCTGTTGTTTACCAATATCTTCAGTATTTAAAGAGTTTTCAAGTTTTCCCAGATTATCAGATTTAATTAAAGGACCTGGCGTTAACTTCATAGATGCATTAGACTTAAGATTAACTAAAATAGAATTCCCGTTATTCTGTTGTTGGCTAGCAGATTGTATCAAAGGCAAATGATTAGAGAATAGGTCAACCTTTCTTCCACCTGGTGTTATAAAGCCAGGAGAAATATTATTGTTTTGTGCATTATTTCCTAACCAATGTGCAAGAGTTCCACTTCCTGTTGATACATCTTTTGAAAAAGGCTGAGTTGTAAATCTTTTAGAGTTTGTGTTAAGTTGCATGCTGTTATTATTGATATTATGTGGAATAACATTATGAAATTTAGTATCCCTTAATGTTTCTAGTTCCTTTTTATCTGATTCTTTTAAAGACTCAATAGAAACTGCATTTACAATATTGTTATTGCTGTTATAATTAGTACCAGCCACGACATTGCTCATTTCATTTAATAATATATTTGTAATTGGTGAATTTGTTGTTTTAGTTTCTAGATTAAGATGGTCTTTTGATACTAAAGAGTTTTGTGAGTTTTGGTTTTGATTACCATTATTAACCGAAGTAAATGCACTAACGCTTGATGCGTTATTGGATCCTACTGTTTGTATATTATTTATTTGTTGATTATATAGCATTGGTATATTATTATCACTACTATCTTTGATTAACATATTTCCTTCTTGATTTGAATTAGAGATCATCTTGTTTTGGGGCATCATGGTCATATGAGTATCCATTGGTGCCATACTGTTACTAGTATTCAAAGATGAATTACTTTGCTCCCTAGCTTTAATTTTAAAACTTTGTTCAAATGGGTTAGGCTCTGCCTTTAAACTGTTCATATCTTTATAATTTAAAACAAGACAGAATAAGTCTTAAAAAAGATGAAAAAGTTTAATGAAATAACTAAAAATAAGAATAATTTATGAAAATCAAAAAAAAAAAAATGAATCAAATTTTGATTTAATAAATGATATTTAAATTAAAAAAAAAAAAAATCAAATACTTATTTAGTTTTACTGGTTTTTTATTTTTTTGTATTAGTAATAATTATGTTTTAAATAATAAAAGAATGGCAAAATAAAATAAAAAATACGTATTATTTTTAATTTTATTTTCGATATTTATAAAGAAATAAAAAAAAATAAAAAAACGAGATAGAAAATTTTTTTTTTGATTGTTGTCCGCATGATTTCATGAGCCAGAATTGGGTGGTCAATAAAATTTAATACATTAAATATAATTGATTTTTTATTATTGTGTAAAAATGCAGCAGATTATTATGCATTTTCTTAATAATGTCAATATAAGATTTTTTATAATACTCTCAGATTTTTAAAGACACAATTATCACTTATTATTTGATATAATTACTTTTTAAAAAATCCTTCGTTTTTATACAGTAATGTAAAATTTCCATTTATTTTATATTGGTGTTACAAGAATCTATGTTCAAGTATTATTTTCTCTTTCTTAGTTATTAATATATAATGTGATGCTATATAACGTATAAGATTCATTTACTATTTAGTTTTTATTAAAAAAAAAAAAAACCAACACATATATGTTTATTAATTAGTATTTTTATATCAATAGTAATATAGAAAAAAAAAGTTCGTAAGCTTAAAATTTATCTTTTATTATTATCATGTTGTTCAAACTAAACACTTATCTAGCTTCAAATTGAACCATTCTTTTAGTTCTGGCTTTTAATAAAATTCTATGACCACAGTGCTTACATTTAACTGGATCGTTCTTACTTAAAGATAATCTTGATGAACATTCAGCGCAAATATATTTCAAAGTAGCTTCTCTGGCATGTGATAAACCAGCAGCAGCAGCATCTAGATTAGTTGGAATAGAGAAACCTTCTTTAGACATTATGTATTTATATATATAGTAGTGTTATTGATGTATTTAATCACGGTTTTATATAGTTTTTACATAAATATTAATTTTTCAAAAAAAAAAAAAAATTCATATAAAAAAATACAAAACAAATACATTTATGTTTTAGTAAAAAAAAAAAAAAAAAATTATATAATATTATATTTTTTGTTTAAAAAGTTTAACAAAAAAAAAAGAAATGTTTCTTTATAATAGGTCACATGCAGGCTTATATATTTAATTTTAAGATAGTAAACTAAACTTAACTATGATTCAAAGAAATGAATAAATGTAAATTATTTTAATTATTATATACTTTTTTTTATAGTTGAAAATAAATAAATCTATATATAGATATATATTTTGAAATTTAATAAATTATTTATACAACCTTTTCACCAGCATTATCAGAACTATTGGTAGAATCGATTTGATCATCAATTGGGTTCATTGGTTCAGGTTGTTCAACAGATCTCTTAGATCTAACTGGTTGAGGAATAAACATAGTACCTTCTTCATAAGTAAATTCACCAATTTGAGCAGCATCAGTACCCATTTCTTCTTCTTCTTCAGATAATCTAATTTGTAAGAATGGAATTCTGTTCATAGTTATTAATAATACATAGGTTAAAACACCGGACCATGCCCAGACTGCACAGCAGCCTGCAATTTGGTAACCTAATTGAACATAGTGTCCTTGTATCCAACCACCTGGAATTTCAGCATCACCAGTGATAGAAACGTCGTTAGTAGCAAAGAAACCTGTTAAAATAGCACCGATTAAACCACCAACGGCATGGGAGGTAAAGACATCTAAACCGTCATCAATACCCATCCAGTGCTTGATGTCCATAGCGTAGTTACAGATAACAGCAGCAATGGCACAAACAAAAGCGGACCAGACAGGAGCGAAACCAGCCATTGGAGTAATACAAACTAAACCGATTAAAGCACCGACACATAAACCTAAAGTAGTGTATTTACCGTATCTAATTTTATCAACCATCATGTAAGTAAAGGCACAGACAGCAGCAGCTAAGTTAGTAGAAGCCCATGAAATCCAAGCTCTAATAGTAGCGTTACCAGCGGAACCTGGGTTGAAACCAAACCAAGCGAACCAAATGAATACAATACCTAAAACAACTGAAGAAACAGAATGTGGTTTATATTTAGGAACACCCTTTTGAGTTAATGGATCATTTCTCTTACCAAGAGCAAATGCGTAAGCTAAAGCAGCAACACCAGAAGCTTGATGAACTGGACCACCACCGGCGAAGTCTAAACAACCTAATTTACATAACCAACCTTCTGGATTCCAATACCAACATGCAATAGGACAGTAAACAACTGTTAACCAAATAAATACAAATACAATTAAAGGACCTAATCTAGCTCTTTCAGCAGCACCACCAAGCATAATCATAACAGTAACGGCAGCAAATTGTAACTGGAAGGAAGCAAATAAGATATCCGGCAAAGTTGAGACAACAGACGGTTGACCCCAGAATTGCATTTTCTTATAACCACCTAACTCTAAACTACCAATGAATCCGGATTTAACATTATGTGAGAAAGCTAGGGAATAACCTATTAAGTACCACTGGATAGCAGTAACAGATAATGCAATTAAAGAACACCATAGTAATGATAAAGCGTGCTTTTTACGAGACATACCAGAGTAGAACATACCAATACCTGGAACCATTAAAAAGACCATTGCTGCACAAGTCATGACAAAGACTGTATCGCCTTTGTCATACAAATCATTAGGGGTTATGACAGAAGACATTGTTTAGAAAAATGGATTATACCTATTTTTTTTTTTTTGGTTTTATTCCTTAATTCCGTTCTTAATATGAACATCATAAGAATAGAGATAGAAATTAAAGAAGATATGCACTTAAAGAGTTTGAGATGAGTTAGATAGATATAGAATAATCATATAATGATTATATTCACAATTCCAAAAAAAAAAAGCCAGAGTGGTTAACCTATTTTTATTTATATATGATGAGGTTTTTTTTTTTTTTAATTAAATAATTTTTTCTTATAAACTTTTGAGATAACGTGAAATAATTACCGAAGAAATTTGAATAAAAAATAAAAATAAACAACTTCTTTTTTTTTCTATGCACAATAAAAATTATTTTTGTTATCGATAATAATATATAAAAAAAAAAAAAGAGATAGTATATAACATTAATAGATTATAATCTATTCATTAGATTAGGAATCAAAGTTTAACAATAGAAATAAGATGTAATCGGGTCGTTTAAGCCTACATTTTATGTTTTTTTAAAGGAATATATATTTTTAGATATTAAATTATTTGCCATGTGTGTGAATTATTCACAGATTTAAACAGTTGCTAATGTAGTCTATAACTATTTTTATTAACGCAGTTTAAATTCATTTATTATGCTTTTGGTTTCTTTTTTAATTTTTTGTACCATAGCTTAAGGGAACATAATTGTTTTAACATTATTGTGCAAAAAAAAAAAAAATGCACTGATATTTGTGTGTATTGTTCTAAGAAAATACACTTAAATTAAAAGTTATTATATTTTTAAGAATAGCCGTAAAAAATATTTTTAAATGTTACAGAATAACGTAAAAGCCACTGTATCTGGTATTTTAAAATTTATTAAAGTTTAAGACATGCTTGAAATTTTTTGTTTTTTTTCAACAATTGAGTAGTTTTTGATTAGATAAGAAGTATCAGATCCGTTTTATAAATTATCTATAGATGACCTTGTATAATCATATTAAATCAATCATCAGTAGTGAATGACCTGATTTAGATTAAATTATTATTATTATTATTAATAACTTAAACACTTTTACTCTAAGCTCTTTAGAAATCATCTAATAATACTACGTGTTATTTAACTTCAATAAAAAAAGAAAAGATGCTGATTCTTGTGGAGAAATAGTAATAATTTCCACTGGAAATTGCCAGCAAGGCTTATTATAGAGAACAAATAAAGCTTAAATTTTAAACCGTAGTTCTTAGTAACATAATTTTTGTTGTAACTGAATAATTTGACTTAAAAGGTTATTTTGTAATTTTTTCACCACCACATCTTTATATTTCTATATAAAACGTTTATTAATGTGATTATTAAAATTTCAATATGTTCTAATTATTTTGTATATTAATTAGATCTTTTAAAGTTGTATCTCCGATAAGGAATAATTAAAACTTATCTTAAGTAGATATTCTGCATGGTCTCGTGACAATATTATAAGTGGTAATCATGTATATAATTTTTTTTTTTTTTTTGCTAAGTGAGTGTTGATTGAATTAAAATTTTTTTATTACTAAGGCAACTTTCATAATTATAGTTAATTATTTTTCAGTTGATTTCCTGAGTCTTACAATTTTAGTAATATGTGCTAAGATTTATTTATTTAAATAAATGTTAATCATTTTTTTAAAAAAAAAAAAAAAAAAAAAAAAAAACACAATTATTATTTTAATTAAACCAAGAAGAAACTTAATTTAACTAAAATCTTTATAATAAAATGGTTTCTATTACACTTAAGGATATTGAAGATGTTTCTTTAATGTTAATTAATTTCACAACCTTTACCTTGTTTGGTATGTTAATTTCTCAATGGAATTATGATATTCCAATTTTATTTGATGCGAATGCTGACGCTTCTAAATTTGATATTTTCCTTCAACATTACCATAGCTTTAATAGCATTTCCTTATACACTGTTATATTTTATGGATTTGTTTATGGTGTTGGTTTATTAGGTGCCATAATCAGAGTTATAAATCCACATCCTGATTATGCTATGTTTGAATATGGTATATTTATTTTAATGTTCTTATTCTTATGTGTTTTCTTAACCAATGTTAAAGCTGGTATTGAAACTTGTAGTCATAGACAATGGGGTGAAGTTACTGAAAAGCAAGGGTTACAAGTTCTTGCTGCTTCTAATTTAATTTTATTAATCTTATTATTAGGTATTATTATTTTACAAGTTGGTCGTTGGTACACTGAATGGGAATACCAACAAAGATTAAAAGAATTTAATGTTGAACAAACTAAAACTGAAGAAAAGATTACATCACCAGCTGTCCCAAGAGAACAATTAGAAACAATTGTTGAAGAAAAATCAGATAAGACTGAAGCTACTATCAAGCAAAGAAAATCAAAGAAATAAATAAAACTAACAGGGAAATCATAGAGAGAAAAAGAGAAACAAGTATATATTTATAATATCTAATTTCTTATGTTTATATATAGTGTTTTAATTTTAGTTTAATGTTAAATTTTTATATACAAGTTATTATTATCATTATTATAATTACCATTTATAAACACCACCTGCAATACCATGAATCTTTTTTGGTACTACAATTCTTTCAGCTTTCTTTAAAGCTTTCAAATTCTTTTCAAATTCTAGTCTCTTTAAGGTAACAGTTGCATCCTTTAATATACATTTAACATGAATCCAATTATGTTCTAATATACCGTGTCTACCTCTACCTTTAATATCAATTTGCTTTTGCTTATATCCATCATTACCAACCCAAATTTTATCTAAATATAAATTTTCTGGTTTAATCCCTAATTGTTCACTATCTTCTAAACCTTTCTTTAAAACATCAGCAACAATAGGACCTAATTTTTTGTTTTGGAACTGCAGTTGAGTTATAGCTTCCTTGACAGTTAAATGGAATTCATTATTTCTATTTCTATACTTAATTAATTCCCACTTTTGATTCATACCTGCATTTAATCTAGAATAGTTTTTATGATTTAAGAAAGAAAGGAATAAGAATGCTTTCTTAGTAGTAGATTTGATTCTATAAGATTGACAATATACAGATGGTTCTAAAGCTTCTAATTCTTCAGGAGATAAGTTTAAAGTATAGCTTTTTCCATCATCTAATTTAATATTCATTCCTTGTTTGAAAAATCCACCATTTTCTAAACAATTTTTCTTGTAAAGTTCTTTCTTTAAATCAGATACTAAGTTAGATTGTAATAATACTGGCTTAGAATGCATTATTGGTATTCTTAATTTTTTAAAGTCAGCTGGTCTTTGGGTTTTTCCTACTTGTAATTTTTCTCTTAATTCTTGGTATCTTGGATCATCTTTAAATTTTTGTATTGGCTTATCAGAGGATTCAGTACCAACTCTCATTTTTTTAGATGTAGATTCTATAATTTCATTTGAATCACCTGAAATATCACCAAATAATGATGAATCATTTTTGTTTTCATTTAAGATTTTGCTATTTACAGAAAAAGTTCTATAAGCATTTAGTAATAGCAAATTATTGTTGCTATGACAACTTTTTGTAACTAGACCAAACATGTTTATTTTATAATAAGTTGCTTTAGTTTATTGGTTTTGTTTAAAATTAGTCTTTTAATTTATTTTAATGTTTTATTATTATAAATATGAAGTTATAAATTATTGAAATTTGACAATGAAAATTTTTTTTTTCAAAAAAAAAAAAAAAAAATTAAAAAGCATAAAAAGAAAATTTTTTTTCTTTTTTATTTTATTTGCATATTATTCATATGCTATATCCGAAGTTTACTTATACATATTCAATAAACACATTTTAATGATTTAGCTTGAAAATACTGTTTAATACTTGATGTATTATGATATAATTGTATTAACAATCAACATCTATGTTTATTAAGATATAAGTAATTATTAAATATTTTATCTATTTATCAACATGTTTAGATATCTTAAAAAGTTTAATTAAAAAGGTTGTATATTTTAAACAACGTGAAAAAAGTTTCACAAAAAAAAAAAAAAGTGACAATAAACAAAAGAAAATAATCCTTTATTTCCATTTTTTTTAAATTTAAAAAAAGTCTTTAATTAATAAATAAAAAAAACATCATATATACCACACATTAAACCAATATAAAGTGCAGTATTAATATAAATAATTATGGGTAAAGAACAAGGTGATATTCATAAAAGATTATCACAAATGGAAGTTGAGATTAATGAGCTAAATGATTTCTTAACCGAAAATCTTGATCAATCTCAAAAGAAACGTTTAGCAAGCGTGATAGAACCAGTAGATCCAGAGACTGATGTATTGAACGAATATAAAGATTCCATTTTAAATGATACCATAAATCTTACAAATGTGAGTCCTACTACAGAAAATCAAGGTTCTAAATCTAAAAAAGAATGGGCTGTTTACACTAACCAAGAGGGAAGAAGAATACATGAAATAACAGTAAAACAAAAAATTCTGGAAATTGAAAGAACACCATCTAATGAAGCACTTGAAACAAATTATCAAAATAATTTTTATGTTAAAAAGAAAAGTAGTGAGGATTTACAAATAAATGATAATGAACAGATTGAGCAAGTTGAAGAACATTGTGATGACGCAGAAGATTACTTACCAAAAGACGACATTATATTAAATAAAGAAGTTGACAAGCCTATACAAGAAGATAATTTCTCATATTATAAAAAATTACCAACGAAGAATCCATTTAGAGTCGTTTCCCATAGACTTGATCATGATGTAAAACCTAGCAATAGTAGTAAAGCAGAACTTCAAATGACATTATTTGATAACAATTCTAATCAAAATGATAATTCAGTTATAGAAGTAGATCATATAAGAAAAAGTATAATCCTCTCAAAAGAGCCTGTTAGCACTGATATTGAAGTTATGCTAGAATTACATGATCATCTATGTAAAAAGATTACAAAACTAGAAAGGGAAATCACTTATGTAGATAACATCATAAACGACCATTATTCTTATTCATTAACTTTAGAAGAATTAGATAAATTTAAGAATGGAAATGTCATAATGAAAAATTATTTAGATAAAAAATATAAACAAAAATATGAATTAGAAGTTAGACTTTCTACTAAATTTAGAAAACTGAAAAACGAAGATTTAATAAACCCAAGCTTATTTTTCAGTAATAGATAATTTTTACAATTAATAATAAGATTATTAAAAAAAAAGAAATCAAAAGTTTAGATAGTTAATTTACATATATATTTAAATTAAAAAAAAAAAAAAAGAATTATGTAATTTTAAAGAACAAAAAAGAAAACAATAAATATTTATTAAATGACTTCATGTAATAATCCGGTAGTTTTTACATCTTCTCCAGGACACAGTGAAGATAATGAGTATGCGCTATCATCATCAAAATCGTCACTATCGTAATAACTACTTCCATGTGTATTAAGTTCAGTGTCTAAAATCGTTGTACTATTGTTCATTAGAACATTAGAAATAACAGAATCATTATGCGTGATTGTGGAATAATGTAATTCATTCGTATCTGAAAATGGATTAGATTCGTTAATTATGTCTTTTGCAGATTTTTCAACTATTATAGGGGGTTGAATTTGATTGTTAGCAATAGTTCTACAACTAACAGAATCTTTTAATTCATTTCCGGAAGATGTAGAGTGTTGATCTTGACGACGCTTAAAATCAAATTCATCATTAAATGGATCATTATCAGATGTCTTTAGGTCTCTTATTCCTAATATAGATAAAAGTTTTAAAACAGGTCTTAAAATAGGATTTTTATCTATACTAGATGCTGGTGAATAGTAGTCTAATAGTTCACGTTCTTCAAAGATGTTTATTCTACGACCAGAATGATGTGAAAATCCATCATTAAAGTTTGTATTGACTGTTGCATTATCATCAGCATTATTGAACTCTTTTTTCGAAAAAGAAGAGGTTGATGTAGATTCTGTAGACTTATTTGTTTTTCTCTTTTGCATGTACCATTTAAGAAATATTGTTAACACTATAAATAATGCAAAAAAAGTTCCTAATGTTGTTCCAAGAATTAATGCTAAATGTGATTTTTGATGGTGTATATGATTAGAAAAATCAGAAATTATTACTATATTCTTTGTATTAGCAATTTTGTTTAAAATATGTGTTGAATAAAAGTTTAGATCAGTTGTTATTGTTGAGGATTCTGGTTGTGAACTTACATTCATAAGAATTTCCATTAATGTATTAACCTTTGAGTTGTTTGATTCTCTTTTTTTATGATTTGTTTTTGTCGAATTTTCTGTTATCACTATGAATTGTGTATATTCAAAACTATAGTTTGGGAAAATTGTTGTAGTTGGTAAAAATAGAGGTGTGGTTAGTGTAGTTCCAATATTATCACCTGTAATAGTACTTGTTACTGTTGCTATAGGAACACCTAATGTTAAAATTTGTTCTGATAGTGTTTCTGTAGTCACTGCATCATTGGGGAGTGTTTGGGTAGTTACATGACTTTGATTCATTATTGTAATTGTTTGAAGTTCCGAAAATATATTTGTAACAACTTGAGTTGTTACATTACTTTTTGTATTATTTGTAGGAATAATAATCGTTGTCCCATTTAACGTATATATGGAATAAACCGTAGAAACAGTTTTAGAATTTTGAGAATTGAATGTTGTTGTTGTTGTTGCTGTGATATGTGACTCTACTAAAGAGTCTAAAAGAGTACTGGAACTTATAACATTTGTCGACTGAGTATTAGAATTAGTACTTTGGTTTTTTAATATATTAGTTAAGGATGCAGAATCAGTTATCAATTCTGTTGATAGAGTGCTTGCCGTAAGTGAACTGGATTTACTATTAGAAATATCTTTATCTGACAAATGAGTTGTTGATGAACTATCTGAAGAGCTATTTTGCATACTATAACCCATTTGAATATATGTATATTTAAAGAATAAAAAAAGAATTAAAAAAAAAAAAAAGATTTTATTTTAAAAATTTAAATATAACCCTATTAATAATACTGCTTTTGTATTAGTAATGTCCTTAACCTCTGATTCTATATTAATTCTAGGAGGTTGAATCTAGCTTTTTAAATTAAAAAAAAAACACTTGCAATATATAAATATTGGTTAATTAAAGATTTACAATTTTTTTAATTGTTTTCAAAAAAACATCAACTAGAAAAGGAAATTCAGACAACAGGTCAAAAATTAAGATTTTTTTTCAAAAAAATTATTTGTCTATTATTTCAGTTTATATATGATCCGTGCATGGATGGAAATTTCCTAATTTAGAACTGCTTCTGAAAATAGAATAAAATATCTTTTGTTTTTATTTTATTTTGTTCTGGATTAACCGATCATGTTATATATAGATTATTTTTAAACAATAATAAAATTAATATTTACACGGTTTTAATTATAATATTAATAAAAAAAAAAATGTTTTAAAGTTTAATTTTTTCCTAAACAATAATAAAGTTATTATATAAATTAATTTAATAATAATAAAAAAAATAAAAGAGAAAAGCAAAATACAGACATATGATTAACTATCTTTTTAGTTAAAAGTTTTTTTAGTACCAGTAGATTTAACAATAGCAACACTGGCTCTTTGAGCAGATGCAAGAGCAATAGAACTCTTAACTCTACCATTTCTATCGTTATTGTAATCCTTTTTAACTCTCTTTGGAGCTGGTTGTTCTTTTCTGTTAGAATAATCCGCTGGTCTTTTATTGGTAATATCTCTTTCAATGTTAACACTTCTACTATTGTTATTATTGAAACCACCTTCGTTATTGCTTCTCTTTTTAACATTTCTCTTAGATCTGTCTTCACCGAATTCCATTCTTAAAGGTCTATTAGCCATCTTGTGAGTAGTTCTATCCTTCATAGCATTCATACATCCTTCTTCATTAGCAAAATCTAAGAAGGCAAAACCTTTACATTTACCAGAATCTTCAAAAGTGGCCATTCTGACTCTTTTAATTTCACCACAATGTTGGAAGTGATTTTGTAATTGTTCATCAGTAGTATCAAAAGATAAGTTACCAACAAATAAAATTTTACTTGGTGGGTTCTTACAATTGGCTATAGGATCATTCTTATCTGGTCTTCCTTTGAAATTCTTAGCATCTTTGATCAATAAATTTCTTCCGTTTAATTCTGTTTCACTTAAACCAACAACTTTGTCCTTTTGTTCTTCAGTATTAAAATCTACGTAAGCAAATCCTTTGTTTTTGATTTGTTTACCATCGTTTTTAGCTAATGGCATGTTTACTCTTAAAATATCTTTTTCTTCTATTATATCAACTTTAGCAATAATATATCTTTGAATGTCTTCTTTAACAGTATCAAAGGATAAATTACCGATCCAAACACTATGCTTAACAGCTTCTTCTCTTCTTTCCTTTTTAACCTTTGGTGCTGCTTCTTCAGTCTTTTCATCATCATCTTCAAATGCTGCATCTGCAGCTCTTTGCTTAGCATTATCAATAGTTTTCTTTTCTTGTAATTCCTTTTCGTACTCTTTAATAGATTCTGGGTCAATGTTAAACTTCTTGTTAATTTCTTCTAAAGAGACTTTACCTCTTCTTAAAAGTCTCTTTTGCTTCTTAGATAATGGAACAGAAGCAGATAAATCAACTTCAATTTCATCTTCAACTTTTCTTTCCTTTGTTGGATCTAATAAAGCTTTTTGAATTTGTTCTTCTTTAATATCAGCCATTTTTGGATTATTATGAAATGTTTAATATATAATTAATTCTCGGTTTAACATTTAATATTTCTTATAATTAATAATATATAATATCTAAAAGGTATTTTTTTACTTTTACAATAGTAATAAAAAGCAATTTAATATTAATATATATATATGCTTTTAAAATTTTTTTAAACTGATTAATTTTATAATATTGAGAAAAAAAAAAAAAATTAATTAATAAGTTTATGTTTTATGGTTATAGTCCAAATTAGGAAAAGTATAAATGAATAAGAAATTTAGTTATATACACATATATAATGGTAAAATTTCTTTTTTATTTATTTTTAAATAATTTATTATACAATTAGTTATATGATTTTAAAAAAAAAAAATTCTTATATACATATTATATAATTAAATAGGAATATTATGTAAAATAAGAGTTTTAATAAAAGATAACATCATATAATAATTTCTTTATTAATTTTATTATTAAGGGTTTATTTTATTTTTATTTTTTTTTAAAAAATGAACTGAATATTTTAATATAATCAGTAGGTGTACTAGTTATTTATTACAAAGAAAATTAGTTCAATAATAATAATAGATAATACAAATTTTCTTATTATTATTATATATTGATGTTTTCCCTTTTTCCTTTCTTTCTACACACATACTCTCTATCTTTCCTATGATAGTTATTTTTTTTTAAATTATTATTACTATTATTACTTGATTTTTGTCATTATTAATAATATCATTGACATTACTGTTTTAAGATTAAACATTATTGTTATCTAACAAATAATACAACAACCACCATCAGATTTCTTTGAAGGTTTTACTGGTTCAGAAACAGTTTTCTTAGTTACTGGAATTTGTTCAACCTTCTTTACAGTTTCTTTAACATTTTCAGTTTCAGCTACAGTTTCAAGATTATCATTTAATTCTTTACTTAATCTTTCATTTAATTGTTCTTGATCAACTTTAGATGTTTCAATGAAAGCAGGAATGGATGGGTTAGCATTTTGAATACCTGGAACAGCATTGATAATGTTAGCAGCCTTTTCCTCATTTTCTTCTTGCTTTAATTGAGCGTTTAATTTTTCATTTAATTCCTTTTGATCAACATCTCTAATTTCAGTGAAGACCGGGTTAGAAACATCAGCAATTTGTAAACCTGGTTCACCAGCTAAAGTTAATTTAATTTCTTCTTTTTCAACTGGTTGAATAGTGTACTCTTGTTGTTCAGATTCAGGAACAATAACATCATCTTGAACACCAACAGCAACTGGAGCAACAATTGGAGCGTTAATTTCTTTAACAGCTGGGGCAGCAACAGCAGCTAATTTTTCAGCATTTTCATCAACAAATTCTTGAGTTTCAGAAACTATAGATGTTTCACCAGTTACAGAGTTTTTAACCATTTTTCTAGTAACCTTAACCTTTTTAGAACCAGTACTAGATGCAGTAGATTCAGTTGTGCCTTGTGAAACAGGTAAACCAGATTCAGGAACAAAAGCAGATTGTCTCTTGTTGTTGTTAGCAACTAAAACTTCATCAGGAATTTGAACAAAGTTGTTTGGTTGATCAATGGTAGAGTTTTGAGGAACTTTAGAACCATATCTAGAATCTATAGTCCATTTGTCATCTACGATGAACTTAAAGTAAAAGAAATTACCGCTCTTTTCTCTTTTAACAGATTTAGACATCAATGGCATAATGAGTTCAAAAGTACCATCTGACTTTGGTACTAAATGTGTGTTCTTTCTCCATTTACAGAAATCACCAGTGACGACAACATCTCTAGGACCTGCAGGATAAGTAAATGTAATATATTGACCTTCTAAACTCATGACTTTAAAGTTATTATTAATACTTTTTTTATAAATTCTATATGAAATATTTTAACTATTGTTGTGAATAACAAAAATTAGTTTGATTTTTTAAACAGAGAACTAAAAAAAAGCTTTTATCTTTGGTTTTATTATATAAGTTTTTATAATCAATGTATTTATTATGAAATAAAACCTTTAAAAAACAAAAAAAAAGAAGAAAAAAAGAAAAAAAAAACTACTCCAATATACCTCATTATAAATATACATTTGTAAATCCGTTATACCATATAAAACTCTGCTCCCCTATTTTTTTTTTTTTAAATTTTTTTTTTAATGAAATAATAAAATGTTTTTTCCTTTTTAAGCCAGTTTATCAATGAAAAAATTTAAATTAATAGCGTATTTTAATTTAAATATAGAAATATAATTCAATCACATCCATTTTTGGAAAGCAATTTTTTTTTTTTTATACATATAATAGTGGGATTTTTTTTTTTCAAAAAAAAAAAAGAGAATTGTTGAACAAAAAAGAATTATATATTTGTTCTAGAATCTTTTGGCTCCATTTTTTAAAAGTAAGTATTATCTAAATATACGTTTTAAAACACCATCACATGATAGAAATTAAAATTGAAAATATGAATATATATTTACATATTAGAAAAAATTATATGGCTTAAATTAAAATTTTACATACCGACCAAACCTGCTGATGGTAAATTCCATAACTCCTTATCAGTCATATATTCTTCGAAGAACATTTCAATACCTTTACTTAAGTTAGCAGCACCTTTAACAAATTCTTCTTCAGAACTAGCCTTAGCAAATGTTAATCTCATAAATGTTGCTCTTTCTATAGAGAAATCTCTATCTAAAGTCATTTTATATCCCAAAATAGCAAATGCACCTGATTTTAAACATGAACATAGTAAATAATCCATAGCTCTTTTGTAACTATTAGTTTTATCAGTTTCATTAATATACTCAGGCTTTAATTCAACTTTTACTGTTGCAAACATACCACAATCAGGTTCTAAAATAGTAAATAAGCCCTTTTTATAGGCAGATGTTTCGTAAAGATGTTTAAACAAATAGTTTCTTCTAATTGTATAACTTTCTGCTGTCTTCATACACCAGTTGACCCACTCATCAACCATTTTATATTTAGTAACTAAATCCTTATCAGCAATTTCACTTTTATCACTCATAGATTGTAAAAAGTTATTAGTAAATGATTGAGAAACACCTGATACTGCTTTGTTGATAAAATCAGAAAGAACAGTTATTCTATCAATAAAGAATTGATTAGCAACAATGAAACTCAATCTTAAACCAGGACAGATAACCTTTGAAAAGGTTTCTAATCTAACAACAATTCCTTCTGTGTCTATGGTTATGTAACTTGGTTGTAAAAGATTTTCAACGTAATATTTCAAATCAATGTCACCATCTTTATAAGGATTTAATAATGGGGCTGATTTATCAAATTTAGGCAATTGTAAATAACCATACGGATCATCTTCAATGATAATGACATTATTACTTTTACAAATATCATAAATTGCTTTTCTTTTATCTAATGACTCGGTCATTGATGTAGGATTATGACCTGTTGGTATAGTGTATAAAACAATTTTCTTATCTTTAGTTTCAGCATCTTCTCTCAATCCACTTATAACTGATCTTAGATGTTCTATATCAATACCTTGTTGAAGCTTATCGTTTGTAACATTCATCTTAATTGGTACAGGCTTAGCACCGTGATATGAGCAGTTATGTAAAATATTTGGATAAGTGAATTCTTCACATAAAACAAATGTTTCATCATCAACTAACAAAGTGAATACTTTGTTCATAGAATCACTAGACCCGCAAGTTAAAACAGTATCCCAACCTTCAAATTTAGGCTTGTTTAAACATTCCACAATTTGATTAGTCTTTTTTACTAATTCAGGTAAACCTTTTGTCTCATTATATTGGAAACTGTTTGCAATGTCCACAATATTTTCATCGTCAAGAGAAGAGATATCTTTTTTCAAAGGAATAACAAAGCTTTCTTCATCAACACATGTTGGAGCTTTTGTTGATGGCGTACTTGATAGTTTACTTTGCTCTGTTCTATATGATACTGATATTTCTTTATAAGGAAATAAGGTTTCATTAGGCATACCACCAATTAAATAAATAGGATTTTTAGCAGGTTTTAAGTCTTTAGGTAATCCTTTAATTAAATAAAAGGGATCTGGTATTCTACCATTATCAAATTTTGAAATGTGATGTTGGAATTTTTCTTGATAAAAAGAATAATAATTTGTATCCATTTCTGGTGTAGATATAGATGTTTGGGGGTTATTGGTTAATTCAATATCTTTTTTTTTTTTTTTTCTTCTTCTTTAAACATTTACTTAATAATAATTTCCTTCTCAAAAAATTAATTCATTTATTTATAAATCATTTTCTTCAAACACATTAATATAAGTTTTAAAAAAAAAAAAAAAAAAGCGATAGCTTAATGTTAAAAAAGGAGATAAGAATTAAAAGTTGATAGATGTACAATCTTAACTTATCCGACGGCAAAATACCACCTTATCAATAAATAAAACAAAAAAAGTAAATAATTCAAATTATTAGTCACTTTTAATAATAGAGCATAAGTTTAAGCCACTTTGTATATCAATTTTTTTTACATGTTGATAGGCTAGATACGTAAAAATAATATTCTTTAACTCCTAAATTTTTATAAAAATCCCTAAAATTTTGACACCAATAAAAATAACACCGACATCATATAGTATGAATATATTGAATAATTTGATAATAGGTGTATATAGAAAAATTGGGTGTAAATAATATTTAGAATATCTCAGCTATTAATACCTAATTTTTAAAATAACACTTTACACCTGAATGAGGAATGTTCATAAATTAAATGCCTTTTACTTTATCTTGTATAATAAATGCTCTGTATATCTGCGTTAATATTAATAATGTTTATAAAATCGGCGTTAAAGGTTGATATTTGTTTTTTAACCGGTGTTTTATATATCAACGCTCTTTATTTTTTTCTGGTAATATGATAACAGCGATAACACTTAGATGGATACAAATTGTTTATTTTTAAAAAAATTTGATGTTAATTTACTTGATTTTTTTTTTTTAAAAAAAGCCGATGGAATGAATTGTTTTAGATAAAAGGGCATTTATAAAATAGAAAAAAAAAATTATTATATATATGTACTTTTTTCTTTTCAAAAATTATATAGACTTTTAATTTAGTATTCAATGCTGTTGTTAATAACAAAATTATAAAAGGAGTGGTATAAAACCCAATAAACATTTATTATTATATAAATATTTACAAATGACAAGCGATAGAATAACAACAGGACTAGAAGTCTCAACAGAGCAATATGAATCAATGTATTCATCTAAATTATCATTTAGAGATGCACAAAGAGTTTGTAATCCTTTTGCAGAAGTAAAGGGATTGCCAGAAGGTGTTTTAAGTGAAAGTGAAAAACCAGTGCATTTTGCAGGTGGAATGCCATTTGAAGACTTATTTTCTTTTAGTAATGTTGAAGTTAAGCATAGAAGTGCTCCTGGAAAGATCGCATCACAATATTCTGAACCTGAAGTTGAAGATGAAGGGGTTTTCAACATTCCATTGTATAGTAATGAAAAAACACAATTAGACATTTCTAAAGGATTTCAATACTCTGATACAAGAGGATTACCAACTCTTAGAGAAATTTGCAAAAGTATTACTAAGAAAATGACTAAGCCATGCTATAATAACTGGGATGTTATTTTAACTGCTGGGTCTTCTGATTCATTATTTAAAATTTGTGAATTATTAGTTGATGAAGATACTGTAGTATTCTGTGAAGAATTTACATTTTTAAGTATCTGTGAACAAGTTAAGTTTTCACATGGTACTGTAGTTCCTGTAAAATTTGATTTACAAGCAACATGTATTGATATGGATGATTTAAAGGAAAACATTGTAAAACATAAAGGTAAAAAAATGGTTTTGTATATAATACCAACAGGCCAAAATCCATTAGGTGTAACACAAAGTTTAGCACAAAGAAAGCAAATTTACAATATTTGTTCTGAAAATGATATTACTATTTTTGAAGATGATCCTTATGGATATTTACAACAGCCTAAGTATAACACTGAAAATCCTTTAGAAAACCCATATGAAAATATGTCATTAGACGAATACTTCACTTTATTAAAACCTAGTTACATGACTCTTGATGTTGATGGAAGGGTTATAAGATTAGAAACATTTTCTAAGGTTGGTGCACCAGGTTTAAGACTTGGATTTATTGTTGCAAATAAGTATTTCATTGATAAATTAGGAACACTTACCTTTATGACTACTAGAAATCCATCAGGTCTATCCCAATCTATAATGACTAACTTTATTCATGAAATGTGTACTAAAGAAGTCAAAGAGAATGGAAATGACAGTTCAACTTTTATTAACGGATGGTTTAAATGGTGTATGAAAGTTGCTAGTGAATATACTTATAGAAGAAATTTGTTATTAAAGAGTCTTTATGCCACTGAATCTTACACTAATGGGTACTTTACTATTTTAGAACCTGATTGTGGGATGTTTGCTTCTGTTTTCATAACATTAAAGGATGAATGGATTGATAAAAATGATAAGTTTTCTTATAAAAGAGCTTTAGATTATTTGTTATGTTGTATGATTGAAGAAGGTGTTTTAGCTGTTTTAGGTTATAGAATGGCTTGCTGTAAGAATTATTCTTTAGAAAGAAGTAACTTTTTAAGAATTACTTTTGCAAAGGCTGGTTCTAATCAAGAATTTGAATCAGCTGCTAAAAATTTAGATGCAGCTTTAAAAAGATTCAATACTGAGTATATGACTGATAAAGAATTATGGAATTTACCTCCAACTGGTTTAGAGGGTATGTAATTTTATTTATTTTTATAATGAATACTAAAATAACTTGAACAATTTGACAATTATATATTCTAAATTGATTAACCTTATTAATACAAATATAGGCACGTGCATTTTAATACAATTATTTAAAAAAAAAAAAAAAAAAAAAAAAGATTAAATAGTAATAAAATTTTTTTTTTTTTTTTCATCAAATTTTAAAGTTTTAAAACTAATAACATTTTTTTTAAAAAAATAAAACATTAATAAACATTTACATATATAAAACCAAGAGAAAAAACTATATACAATAATGTCCGGATTAAATGTTTTACCTGAGGGTCAAAAAAATGAAGTTGAAGTCACTATGGAAGATCAAGAGAAGATCAATGAATTTTCTAAGCTAATACTAAGACAAGATAAACTAAAAGCAGTATTATCAGGTTTAGTTGAAGAAAAAGAATATATCGATGAATTAAGTTTAGAATTGGAATTAATGGATGAAGATGAAAAGCTTCCTTATAACATGGGTGATTCTTCCTTTATAAAGTTAAAAGTTAGTAAAATTATTAAAATCTTAGAAGATGATTTAGAAGAAATTGGAAAGAAAGAAGAAAAAATGGCCAAGGAAATAGATGACTTAGAAGTTACATTAAAAGAGTTAAAACAAGATCTATATGCCAAGTTTGGAAACAACATTAACATGGAACGTTAGGTTAGCAATATATACATTTCATATTATACTACTCTGTTTATATAAAGAAATGACTTTAAGCACAAAAGTTATTTAAAACATGTATATTAAAAAAAATTAGATTTTTATTTGTTGGAATAGGTATGTATGTACTAGTAGTTTTTAAAACTAATAAACTACCAGATCTTTTTCTAATATATAATCTTTTGAATCCCAATTACTGGTCAAATACGATATCAATGAGTTATAATAATGGATTTTCTCAGAATTTTTGTTTTGTGATTGTTTTTTAAGCTCAAAAGAAAACCCATTTATAATTTTATAATTAAAAATTATAACTCCTTGAAGTTGCTCTTCAATAAAGCTTTTTAATTTTTTAATATTGTTTTTTGTAAGAATATCAATTTGTGTATACTTATGCGCCTTATTTGCTTTAAACAATATCACATATCTTTGGTAACTTAATTCATTTTCTGTTGATATATTAGCGATCTTTGGTATTGGCGATGCATGTGTAGTATTAATTATATAAAAACTTGCAAAATAAAGAATACTTAAAATACTGATTAACTTCATTACTTAAATTTATTTTCTTTATCAATATTAAGATAAATATACTATTTTAAGTAACAGTTACCTTTGGTTTCATAATTATTATTTTCAATAGATGCATTTAAAATATTTTATTGCTTATATATGCTTTATATATTTATCTACATATGATTAGCTTTAATAAACCCTAGATGCAATTTTACTTTTTTGTGTTATTTAATTAAATGGATAGTATTTCCTAATCAAGGTATATGTATTTATTTATTAAAAAAAAAAAAAAAAATTAATTTTAGATGTATTTTTCTATATATATCACGTTCCAATTATTCAATTTTCACCTTCATCACTACTACTTTCAAACATATTTTCTTGTAGCTTGTTTAAATTCTGATTTAGATTCATATTAGTAACTGACCCAGAATCTCTAGAAAATCTTCTTCCGTGGACACTATACTCATCAATTAAAAGTTGGGTTAAAAGCCATTCATCATCTCTTTTAACTTCAACATTTTGAGATGTAATAGGTTTCTCTTCATTATTATTTTTAGATTTTAAAGTTAATTTGGAAATGAAATTTGTAATACTATTTCTCTTAACATTCGTTTTAATCACATTCTCAGAAGTTTTTAAAACAACGTTATCAATTTTTAATGTTTTTTTTGTTTTGGAAAAGCTTTTACTTTTACTTTTAACAGAAGAGTTAACTCTTGTTATAAATTCACCATCACTTGAACTACTATAACAAGCTTCTAATGAATTTAATCTTGGACATGTTTTGTTATTTAAAAATTTAAAATCTTGATCTTCATTTCCATGCAATAGTAAAAATTCATTATCTAAAATGGAATGCAGTTCATCACAATTATTTTTTAATTTGTTACTTGGATTTCCATTCAATGTTTGTTTATATGATGGTAAAGAATGTGGATCTTGGTCAAAAGAATCATTTACTGGCAACCCTCCTTCAAAAGCATAATCAATGGCATTAAATAATGGAACGGCGTTGTTTCTATAGCCACCTGCAGCATAATTGCCTGTTGTACTATTATGATGTTGATTATCAAGTGGGGAATGAAGTGAGTTGTATGATGGTGGTAATTCAGCATTTTCATGAATACTAACCCATTCTTGAGTCACATTAGAATAACATGAATGTTGGTCTAAAAATTCATCATCATCTACTACATTTAAGTCAATTGTGAAGTCATCTTTTTGATCAATATCTATATGTTCTTCTTCATCATCTCCATCGTAATCTAATTCAGTTTCAAGTTGTAATAGCTTTAAGTCATTTTGAATTTGCTCTAAACTTAAAGAATGCTGTCTGCTTGCATCTTTAACTTGATTCTCTATATTTTTTTGCTCCAAAGATTTTTCAACCACTTTATCACTCTTAACTTTAATACTACTTTTATTATCAATATTCTTTGTTTTAACTGAAAAAATTTCTTTTTCTTTTGAAAAATTAGAGTATTCTATTGTCACATTAGAACTGTCATTTTTTATGCTATGTCTACTTAATCTTCTGCTGTTTTTATATGACACATGATTATTGCCAGAGATTTTTTTTAATAAATTTGAAGCATTATTAAAAGCTTCACTTTTAGGGTCTAGATTTTCGTATAATTTATTATTTTCATTATTTAAACAATTGTGCTTAGTTATAGGGCTATTAAATTGAAATAGCAAATCACTGTCAACACTTTTAACTTGAAATGTATTTGAATTAAAGGAATCATTTTTATCATTATGCTCTTTTATCTTTTGCTTTTTTATTAAAATTGAGCCATTTTGATTATTAATATTAAAATTTGAGTTTCTTAACATTTTATACTACTTAAGAAAAAACAGAAATAAAATTTATTCTTTTGTATAAATTTAGTACTTTTATAGATTTTTGGTTATATAAAACTTTAATTTATTAATATTTTTTAAAAGTATTAATAATTATTAATTTTTTTGATTAACAAAAAAAGTCCATGATGTTACTTAAGTATATATAGTAACCAAAATAATTTAAACAATTTATAAAACAAAAATAATCGATTAAACTACCATGACATGCTAAAAGTCATTAAAAAGTTTAAGCGCATTGATATAATTGAATTTAAGAGATGAAAGAAATGAAAAAAAAAAAACATAAGGGAGAACAATATAAAAGAATGATGAATTATTTTCAAGTGGGTTTATATTATATTACAATAAAAATAACAAAGTCAATACTGTTTAGATTTTTAAAAAGTAAAATTAATTAAACATTGTATTAGGTCCACGTGGAATATTGATGTTAAGATTTTTTTAAAAAAAAACTTCTTTTTATATATATATAAATTAGCATGTGGTGATTATAAATCACAACCACATGTGCTTTTTTTTTTCATCTTCTTTTCTTACACTGCATCATTTAAAGCTATTATATAATAGTTTGAATATGCAAATGATTATAATGTTGCATAGTCATCATTACAATGATTAGAGTAATATAAAGATTTTTTTGGGTAAAAAAAAAGAATGGGTTAATTTCTATAAACAATATATTGAAAAAATCAAAGTATTTTAATATCAATAGAGATAAAATCTTATCTATAAAGGAGCTATCCCATATAGGGAAAAACAAGGGAAAAAAACGAACACATGGTATAATGATATAAGCATGCAAAAATATTACACACACACAAGAGTTGCCATCCCATGTGGAGAAGATAAAAAAATTGTAAGAAATTTATAAAATGACTTTTTTAATCCAAGTTTATAAAATAATCAAAGAGAATATGTAGCTAGATATAATGAACCTTATCTATCTTTATAGAAATACGGACATATGTATGACTTTTTATAAAATAAGATTTGAGCATAAACTTTAAAAAAGTTTGTTTTTAAACGATATTATGCGTGTGATAAAAAAGACGAGCTAATATCATGACGTAGTTTAATAAAAACGTATTAACAAAAGAAAATTTATGCCTCCTATGTATTTTTTGTTTAAAGCGCACTTTTAAAAAAAAAAGACATAAAATAATTAATAATATGCAACTTTACTCCTATAACTTTCAACATTTAAAAAAAAAAAAAAAATTCTGGCATGCTTTTTTTTTTTTTTGTAAGTCATAAACTTTTTTAATTTTACTTAAGATCCACATTCTTTTGTTATATATTATAATACTAAAAAGACATAAATAATAATGATAAAAACACATGCTACGTATTTTTTATTGAAAAAAACAAAAGGACGTTAAAATTTTTTTGCTGGTTCTAAGATTTGTAAATTAAATAAATAAAACTCTGCATAATATAAATAAATTATAGGAGATTTTAGTAAAGATACTGTGGGTGTATATGAATAACTAATTTCTTTAATATTGGGCATGCTTTTTAATATAAATGTAAGGATACATTTAAAAAAAAATTATAACCTTTATAAAAAGATTCTTTTGCTAAGTTTCTTTTCTTTCTTAAAAATAAGTAAAGTTTTTAATATAAAAAATAAAAAAACCGTGTTTGAAAGTATAAGAGATATATCTTAAGCATTTCAAATTAATCGATTTAGATATAAAAAAATGATGGATCATTACAAAAATCAAGATATTGAGTGCAAATATATGATGTTAATGATGTTAATATTAGCATTAAATATAATATTATGTATTTTTACATTGACATCATTTAAACAGAATGTTTCAGTTTTAATTAACAACATAGTTTATGTAATCACCTCTATAGTATTAGTTGTAGATGTTAACAATAATATTATACTGAATATAATTTTTAGAATATTAAATATACCACAAATTTATTTAATATACAGTAACTTTATGAAAAATGACTCTTTAAATGTTAAAATACAACAGTTTGTTCAATTATTGGCTTTAATTGTGTTAATTGCTATCAAGTCTAAGTACAACCAATTTACTGTTATCTTAAAAGAACAAGAAGAAGTTGAAAGACAATTACTATCTATCAACAGTAATATCAACTCGGACGATACTGATGAGCAAAAAGATGAGGACTTCATTTATGAGAAGTTAGTGTAAAAAAAAAAAAAAACAAAAGTAAATCTCCATTAAATAATGACAATAATATGATACCTTCTAGCCGAAAATGGAGATTTTTAATATGTAATTTATTATTTAAAAGTGTTATCGGAAGCACTAAATAATATATATTTCTGTTCTTTATTAAATACTTTACTTGTATAAAACAAGTTAATATAACTAATTAAACAAGACTTTTATTGTATTTATTTAAATAATATTAGTTAATGTATGAGTTTCTATTGTTTACAATATTAAAAATCATGACTCAAATTATATTACTTAGTTAGTATAAAATGTAAACATTAATATAAATTAAAAAATGATCAAAACATTTGTTTTGATATATAACTTGTAATATTATAGTAATTTAAAAGAGATTAAAAATTAAAGATATTCTTAACCTTACTATTTAAGCTGCATAATGATTATCCATATTGTTATCTTTATATGTATCCACTTAAAACTCTAATTAAAATTTCTTTTTATACACATCATACACTATATTTCTTAAATAGGAAACTCAGTAGTTTAATTTAATTTAGTAAAAAAAAAAAAAAAAAAAAAAAAAAAATAAACTTTTTTTTTCATTCTTAATAAAGTAGTTTATTTATTCTTAACATTTATAAATAACATAGATAATAAATAAGCTACAAAACCGACTAAGATTCAATAGATACCAAACATGAGTGACGAAAAGAAACTTACAAAGAAACAATTAAAAACATTAGAATTCAAGAAGAAAAGAAAATTAACCGAAGACGAAGAAAAGGTTACCGTTGAAGATTCTAAGCCAGTAGAACAGAAACCTACACCAGCACCAACAGAAGGAGAAGAACCAGTTAAAAAAAAGAGAAAAACTAGAAGAGGAAGAAAAGGTCGTCCTAGACAAGGAGCAGAACAAACATTAGCAAGATTTATTCTTTTTGTTGGTAACTTACCTTCTGAATGTACCGTTCCAGAATTGCAAAAAATATTCAAAACATCTAAACCTGATTTAATTCGTTTAAGACCTGATAAGCGTATTGCATTTTTAGAATTCCATCCAAAGAAACAAAATCAAAGTAAAAAGAATGATGAAGACAAGAAAGAAGATGTTGTTGAAATAGATGGTAAAGAAGTTGAGGTTGATGATAGTGTGTATGTATCTGAAATACAAAAGAGAATGGATATTGCTTTACTACAGAATGGAAGAGAAATTGGTAATAAAAAAATCAATGTTGAATTAACAGTTGGTGGTGGTGGTAATTCAGAATCTAGAATTGAAAAAATCGGAAAGAAAAATAACAAAATGGATATTGAAAGAACTATTAGATTGAATAACTTAAAGAAAAAAGCTTCTTTAAACGCTAAAAAATAATTGATTATATATTAATTTAATATAAGGTATATGATTACAAATTTATGTTTATAAAATAAAGAAATATATATATTTACTTTTGACACTCTATAAAGATATGTTTAGAAATCGGTATATTTAGCTAAAACATCTTCTAATTGCAATAACAACTCAGTTTTTCTTTCTTCATCACACCATGATCCAAGAATAGCATTTGATGCAATGATAGCCCAATCTTTTTTACTTAGATTAAATCTTCTTTGAACTTCAAGATAATTATCTAAGATATAACCACCAAAATAGGCTGGATCATCAGAATTAATACTAAATGGTACACCATTATCTAAGAACTTCTTTATTGGTAATTCAGCAACATTTTTTACAACTCTTAAAACAACATTACTTAAAGGACAAACAGATAACATAATTTTTTCATCAGCTAATCTCTTAATAACCTTTTCATCTTCAATAGATCTAACACCATGATCAATTCTTTCAACTTTTAATCTATCAAGAGCGTTTGTGATATAAGAACTATCACCTTCTTCACCTGCATGTGCAGTTAATCTTAATTCAGGGTTTAAATTTTTAGCAGTTTTATAAACTTCTTCAAATAATTCAGGTGGGAATGGCTTTTCAGAAGAATCCAATCCTAAACCATGAATCTTACCTTCCTTAATTAAAGAAGCAGCTTCGTTAATAGTTTCAGAACAATCTTGAACTGGTAAATGTCTTAAAAGACACATGATTATTTTATATGAAATATTATAGTTTTTATTAAATTCTTCACAAGCTCTTTGAATACCATTAAAGACTAAGTCAATAGATAAACCTCTAGAAGTATGGGATTGAGGATCAAAGAATATTTCAGTGTGCTTTAACCCTTGTTTAGAAACTTTGTCTAAATATTCATAAGTTAATTGATAAAAATCTTCTTCATTTATTAAAACATTACATCCAATATAATAAACATCTAAGAAATCTTGTAAGTTTGAAAAATGATTGTAAGATTCAGCAAGTTCTTCATGAGTCTTTGGAAATATTTCTGGTAAAGTAATATTATTTTTTTTAGCAAGTTCAAATAATAATTTTGGTTCTAAAGTACCTTCAATGTGTAAATGATGTTCACATTTTGGGATATCTGTTAAAAATGAAATTTCATTTTCACTTAATTCATGGTTTGGAAATTGGCACATTTGATCGATTGGTTTTTTGGTTCTATGTAGTATTTTAAATAATAATAATGTAACTTTTTAAATAAACATACAATATGTCTTATTACTTTTTATTTATAAAAAAGAAATAATTTCAAAGTTTTGATTAAGAAAAAAAAAAAAAAAAGCTAACGTATTTATTCGATTTTTTTCATAAAAAGAAGAGACAAAAAAATATAATACATATTAGGATAAAATGATATTTATTATCATATGTATTGAAAAAAAAAAGAAATGTTTTATTAAATTTGAGTATTGTTTTATTTCAGTACATATCTTATTAAACAAAAAAATATAATAAACGAATTAATAATTTATTTTTGCTAATCATTTTTTATAACATATATGAATTAAAACATTTCATTTAAACACTAACATATGCTAGTGTTTAAAACTGTTGTTGAGTTTGGTATTTAAAAGTGGAATATTTTTATTAAATTAATTCAAATATGCTATATGTAAATGTTAATCTGCTTTATTATTTAAATCAAACCCACAATATATATATATATATATATATATATTTATCACATGCTAAAATTCGTTTATAATTTGCAAAATAAAAAAATTACAATACATAATTAACATGTATTGAATATCTTGCCTTGTAAAACAATTATTTTAATGCTTTAGATTTATTCTTTTAAAATTCGGATTAATAATAAATGTGATAGAGCCAAGTGTATACAAACATATAAGACTTAATAAGACGATTATTTTTTTTTCAAAAACATGATCATGCGTATAATTGTCTAAAAATTAGTCTTTTATACATAGTTTTGTAATAGATCAAAAATAGAAAGATTTGTTTTTATATGCTGAAATACAAAGAGGGTGACGGACAAGGTTTCAAAACATGAAAAAAAAAAATATAGTAAGGGGCGAAAATTAAATAACAGCGTCATAATAGAGGGAGAATGAAAAATAGATCAAACCACAAAAAAAAATAAATCATAAAATAAAAATAAAAAAAATTTTTTTTTTTTGGGAAAACATATTAAAAACAACAACAAAAAAACAAAAAAGTTAATTTAAACATTATCATTAGGTATAATATTAAAAAGAAAAAACGAAATATAAAACAACCCAAGAAGTTTAAAATTTGAAAGGAATATATATAAATAAAAGATTTATACTAGGTTAAATAATAAATTATAATATTTAGTCATTTATATCATTTCGTAGTAAAATTAATTTTTGAGCTCTATTAATAATTAAATTTATAGTTTGTTTTAAACTAAAAAAAACTTTTAAGCTGTAACTAAACTGAATACTTAAAACAAAAAAGTTATTCATTATTATAAATATATATAAAAAAAAAATAATAATCAAAGGGTCTTAAAAATTTCAAAGATAAAACATAACAATAATAATATTTATTAAGATTAGAAAGCTATTAAATACATAACAATAATCGAAGAAAAAAAATGGATTCCTCAGCAGCAGTTCATCCAAGTAATTTAAACAGACAAGAAAACACACACACCTCTAGTCAATTTGTAAACACAACTAGTGCTATTTTAGAACAAAGTGAACCACCACATTCTGTAACCTTGAACAATGCATCACAAGCTAATGTACAAGCAGCAGGAAATTTAAAATCTGCTGGATTATCATCTGCTTCATCTACAAACACTGGATCTGGCCAAGAAAAAGTTGTAGGTTTACATTACAGAGTTGGAAAAAAGATAGGTGAAGGTTCTTTCGGTGTTTTATTTGAAGGTGTTAATTTAATCAATAGCACACCAGTTGCCATAAAGTTTGAGCCTAGAAAAGCAGAAGCTCCTCAATTAAGAGAAGAATATAAAACCTATAGAATTTTAGCGGGATGTAAAGGTGTTCCAATGGCTTATTACTTGGGACAACAAGGACTTCACAACATTTTAGTTATTGATTTATTAGGTCCATCTTTAGAAGATTTGTTTGAATGGTGTGGCAGAAGATTTAGTATTAAAACTACTGTTCAAGTTGCAGTTCAAATGATTTCATTGATGGAAAATTTACATGCTCATTCTTTGATTTATAGAGATATTAAACCAGATAATTTTTTGATTGGAAGACCGGGAAGTGATGAAGCAAATATGGTTCATTTAATTGATTTTGGTATGGCTAAGCTTTATAGAGATCCAAAGACCAAAAAGCACATACCATACAGAGAAAGAAAGTCATTAAGTGGTACTGCTAGATACATGTCTATAAACACACATTTGGGAAGAGAACAATCTAGAAGAGATGATATGGAAGCTTTAGGTCATGTATTTTTTTATTTCTTAAGAGGTCAATTACCATGGCAAGGTTTAAAGGCTGCAAACAATAAGCAAAAATATGAAAAAATTGGTGAAAAAAAGAGACAAACTAATGTTTATGATTTAGCACAAGGTGTTCCAATTCAATTTGGTAGATATTTGGATATTGTTAGAAATTTGGAATTTGAAGAAGTTCCTGATTATGAAGGCTACAGACAATTATTAATAAGTGCTTTGAAGGAGCAAGACTTAAAGATGGATGGTCATTACGATTGGATGGATTTAAACAATGGTACTGGTTGGAATTATTCTATTAATAAAAAGCCAAATTTACATGGTTATGGTAGACCTAATCCACCAAATGAAAAGAGAAAAAAACAACAACAAAACCAACAACAACAGCAAATGCAACAACAACAACAACAACAACAACAACAAGCAACAGCTGCTGCTTTAGTAGCTACTAATCATTATACAACACAAAGTGAGCCAGCTCAACAAGAACGTTTAGAAGCACAAGAACCAAAACTTGATCCAAATTCATACGAAGCTTATGAAAAACAATTAGAACAAAAATACGTTCAACAATACATGCAACAACAACAACAGCAACAAAAACAACAACAACCGAATGTACCATTTAATAATCAACAACAAAATTATAATAATGGCGTAGGTCGTACCACTACAGGTGGTAGAAATCCACAAATGTATGAAAGAGGGAATAATGGAGTAGGTCACAGTTATAATGCTGGAAACAATTATTATAATACAAATAATAACAATACTGGCTATTATGCAAATAACAAAGCTCATTCTGGTGTACAAAACCAAAATATTCATAATCGTGACAATGAAGTTGAAGAAGAAGAAAAAGGATTCTTTTCCAAACTCGGTTGTTGTTAATAAAACTATGATTGTCTATTATTCTTAATTGTTTTTTGTACAAAAAAAAAAAAAAAAAACTAATTATAATAAATAAATAAATTTATTAAAACAATTTAGACTACATCTTAATGAATCAATAATAAAGCTTAGTTTTAGTTCAAACAATCAAATTTAAACACTTTAAAAATATATACAATTATGAAAATAAACAAACAACAATAACGATATATATTTTATTATTAATGTTAATAAAAAATTAAATTAAATATAAAGACAAGTGAAGATTATACAAAGATTATGTTTAAATTAAGCACCAAAACGTGACTAAATTTCTTTTTTGCATTATATATTTAATTTTTTTAAAGAAATTTAAAAGTGATTTAGTCTTTTTTTTTTTTTTTTTTTTTTTTGTTAGATCAAACATGTGATCGTATTACTCTTTTAGGATATGTCTTTAAATGTTTAATAATTATTACTTTTTTAAATTTTTTTTTTTTTTTTTTTTTTAAATTTATTATTAATGAAATAGAAATTTAGAAAAATGGTATCAACTAATCTATACATTTTTAAAAAAGTCTTTAAAGGTATAATTAATTAAATATATTAAAAAAAAAAACCAGTAATAATATATCTATACATCTTCAATGGACGAAAGAGTTTTATTTCATACTGAATTTGGAGTAGGTGTTTCTTCTATACATCCACAAACTTTAGGTGTGCAATATCTTTTAAAACAATCATCTAATGCTTCTTCAACTTGTTTAAATTCCAAGAAAGATACCGCTTTTGTTTCTTTTAATGAAAAATCTATTATAAACGTTTATAAGATGCCTTCTTCAAATGATAAGACTACTGGTGAAATTCCTGTTGTTCAAAGATTGGCTACTATGGAACCACTTTCTAATTTATTATTAATCAAGGATACTTATTTACTGGGTACAGTTTCAAAACCAAATGGTAAAACATTGATATACGTTTATAACATAACATCTGGTGATTTAATATCTACATTAGCTATGGGTTCCACTCATTATATGCCAATTCATTCATTAAAATATATTCCAGGAAGAAACTTAGTAGTTACCATATCCGCTGATGGACGTTTTGCTCTTTGGGATATTGTGGCATTTTTAGAAGAAGAAATAAAACCATTACACGTTTTTAATGACCATCAAGGTGTTGGTGTTAAGGATGTTACATGGGATAAATCTGAAAGTGTTTTAATGTCTAGTGGTGATGATGGTACAGTTTGTTGCTATAATTTTGTTTCTACATTTGTAAGCGAAGAAGATATGCTTGATAACGGAAGAAATGCAAACATTGGAAAGAATAATATTAAAGGTAAACATTCAGTTGAAAGACCAGTTCTTGTTAGTAAGTTTACATTCCCACAAGCTGTTACTCAATTAGAAATTGATTCTGCAGCTAGATTTGCCATTTGTCTTTTAAACAATGGCCAATTATGGGAATTACAATTGATATATCAATTAAGTCAAGATAGTAACGGGGAAAAACAAAAGATTGCTAATTTACATTCTTTAACTATGCAAGGAAATAGTAATCAAACTCAACAAGTAGCTTTATACAACTGTTCTAAGTTTGAAGATTTAGATTTAACTAACGATTCATTATTTAATCTTTTAAGAAGAGGTATTGTTGCATGTAAAGTAGTAGGTAAAGGATGTAGAAGTTTCAGATTGACAATGGATTCTACTACTTTGATTATGGGTAGAAAAAAACTAGGTCAATCTTGTTTAGTTGTTGATTTAAATAGTTCCCAAGTTATAAAAGATGTTGGTACTCCTTTAGGTTTAAATGTTAGAGATGAAAAGTCACAAGGTATATTAGTTGATGATGTTTGGTTAGTTCGTCATTCCGATGAAACTCCAAAGGATAAATTAAAAGAAGAATCTGCTTTCATTACTATCCCAAATTTATCAAAGACAATCGAAAGTAAAAATATTGTTAATGTTTGGAATTCTAACATTAATACTGAAGAAAACATTATCGTTGATGACTTTGATACATATATTAATGAAAATGTTAGAAATGTATCTCATGTATTTTTAAATAATGATTTGAAGTTTGATGACGAAAATAATGGCTCTGAAGTATTTGTAGCTAGAACTGATAATAAAGTTAATATAGATGAAATTAGCTTGAAAGATAAAGAAATTAACGATTTAAAACAACAAATTTCAAGATTAACTGCTGCTTATGCTGAATTAAAAGAAATGGTTTAGTTTACTCTAACTATTATATATGATTCTTATTTAGAAAAATACAAATAAAATTAATGTTTATTGTATTAATTGACTTTATACGCATAGATTTAAAAAAAAAAAAAAAAAAAAAAAACCTTTTGCAAAAACCTAATAAAATTTAATCCCTTAAAATTATTTGTTGAAGATCAATAGATTCACTGATTGATTTCGATTATTTACTAAAAATGAAATCTTAAAAGATTAGATATGCTTATGAATTTTTAAGTAGAAAAAAAAATTTTTTACAACCAAAGAAAAAAAAAAAAAAATCATTTTATATGACTCAGTCAGCTTTTTATATTTAGCCTTATATTTTTTACAGGAGAAAAACACACTTTTTTTTCGTATACACTCAATAAAGCGATAATTTATTATTATGTATTTTTTTAAAATTTTTTAAAGGAAAAAGGCAATATATTAAAATTCAAACTCTTAAATAACTGAAATATATCATAAACAAACCAACTTATTATTATTATATAGGAATCTTTTATTGTATTTTTTTGAAATAGATATAAAGATATTCTCAGTTTATTTCTAAATTACTATTTATTCTTATTCTATTATTAAAGAAAAACAAAAAAGTGAATAAAATCCATTTTTATTTATAATTAAGATTTACAATTTATTAAACTGATATACTCGAATTATGGAAAACCCAACAAGAACTAAATCATCTTTATCTGAGATGTTAAAAAACCAAGATAATTCTGGTATTTCTTTAAATCAAGAGATTGGTGTTCCGCAGATTGTTGAAAATAGTATCCCTTCTGACGGATCTTTCACTAGTAAAAGTGAAGTAAGCATTCAAGAGTTAGGAAATCAAATTAATGATGTTAATTTAGATAAAAATTCAGTAGACTCTCCATTTTCTCAATCATTTATAAACACAAATAATGCTCACACAATGACCTTTGGATCTGTGAACCAAAATGATTCTTTATCATTAAATAACAACAATCCTTCAATGTCATTAAGAAATCATAATAGATCATTTTCTCAAAGAAATTATCCTTCTTTATCATCATCTATACCATATTCAGTTCCTGACCAAGCACCTTCCCATCTTAACTTAAATAACAACACACCACCAACTTCTGGTTCTTCTGGTGCTGTCAATATGAATCAAAGCTTTTCGAATAAAAACAATAATGGTGGAGAGAATGGAGGAAAAGGTTCTAATGCTGGGTCTTTAGGATCTAATTCTGCTAGCAGTTCTTTTGTTGATTTAATGCCTGCTAATGTCACTCAGATTAATTCTAATGTTATAAGATCACCTCAAGTTGCTAATGTTGAACCTAGATTTGTTATTACTAAACAAAAGTTACATGAAAAACAAATGTCTAATCTATCTTGGAGTAATGAAAATGGTTTTGGTGGTTCATCATCTAATAAAAAAGGAACTTCCATGTCATTTTCATCATCATCTAGTTATAAAGATAACTCCAAAACTATTAATCATTCCTCTTCTTTTAATAGAAAGCAACCATCATCTGGAAGTAACAATATGACTCCAACTGGATCTAGTGGTAATGGTGGGTTATCTACAATGATAAGTAGAACAGGTTCTATTGGTAGTGTATTATTTAATTCTAAAAGAGATATTAATCAAGCTAATACATCATCATCACCAACATCATCTAAATTAACATCAAGTCTTAAGAATGGAAAGGGGCTAGTTGATAATACGTTAAGACAGAAGACTAGTGCTCATTCAGTTTCTGGTGACAAAGGCCCAACACAAAACGATGATGATTTACATGTTCCAAATAGAACTAGACAAGCTTCTATATTCAATCCATCTAGAACTCCAAATAATACTAATAACATTTCTATTAAAACCAATAGCAACAATGGATCAAATTTTTCATCTGGCTCAACTCCAAAATCAGGTAAAACTAGTCATTCCTTTGTAAAATTCTTTAAAAAGACTTCAATTTCTTCAAATTCTTCATCTGCTGCAGGTTCTCCAACAACAGGTGCACCAAGTGTTTCAACATTTAACACACATGCTATTGTAAACCAACAACCACAAAATAACACCAGTGCTATATCTTCATCTGCTGGAAGTTCTATAGATTCCTTTGCAGATTCAAAGTCTGGTTTAAATAATAAGTTTGGCACATCTGCTGCTGACAGAAAAGTTTCAAGTTCATCCACTACTTCTTTCTCAAGCAGTACATTCCATGGACCTTCATCTTTAGGAAATACTGATATTTTATATCAATCTTCTAATCCAAATTCAAATATTGATTATAATTATTTAGGCTTAAATGGTAATGATGCTACAGCTGGAACAAGAAGAAATACTACATCTGTAGCTGTTGAAGGACTTCAAGAACAAGCTATAAGACATACAGCTCATTTACCATTTTCTAAGAGATATAATAGAACAGGAGATCAACTTGGTGCAGGTGCAGGTGGTAGTGTTTCTATAGTTAAAAGAATTGTTGATAATAAAGACTTTGCGGTTAAAGAATTTAGAGCAAAATATGAAAATGAAAAGAAAAGAGATTATATTAAAAAAATTACTGGCGAATATTGTATTGGTACAACTTTAAAACATCCAAATATCATTGAAACAGTTGAATTAGTTTATGAAAATAATCGTATGCTTCAAGTTATGGAATATTGTGATTTTGATTTATTTGCAATTGTTACTAGTAATAAAATGGCATTTAATGAAGTTGCATGTTGTTTCAAACAGATCCTTAATGGTATTGAATATCTACATTCAATTGGTTTAGCCCATAGAGATTTAAAGTTGGATAATTGTGTAGTTGATAAGAATGGTATTGTAAAGTTAATTGATTTCGGTGCAGCTGTTGTTTTCAGTTATCCATTAAGTAACAAGCTTGTTACTGCATCTGGTATTGTTGGTTCTGATCCATATTTACCACCTGAAGTTTGTATTTTTAGTAAATATGACCCAAGACCAGTAGATATTTGGTCTGTTGCTATGATATTTGTTTGTTTAACAATCAAACAATTCCCATGGAAAATTCCTAAGTTAAAAGATCCTTCTTTCAAACTTTTCTGCTCTGGTAGAGATTGTGATTCTTTGTCACAATTAGTTTCAAGAGCACCAAATCCACCAAATTATGATGAATCTAATGCCGAAGGAAATGCACAAGCAAGTAACAATCCAAGCAATCCTAATGATTTAAAGATTGGACCACAATCCTTGTTACATAAATTACCTGAGGATTCAAGACATATTATTGGTAGAATGATAGAGTTAGCACCAGCTAGAAGAGCCAATATCGAAGAGATTATGGAAGATCCATTTGTAAAAAATATTAAAATGTGTTACTTAGATCATGAAGGTTGTATTGTTAGATTTAAAGATAGTCATGAGCATACTATTGTTGATCAAAGTGTTGCACATATTGCAGGCTTGGAAAAAAATAAAAAGAAATAAGTTATAAAACAAAGGGTTAATCCTTATGAAATAAATATGTTATTGTATTATTTAATAGCTATTTTTATATCTATATAAATTAGTTTTTAAAATAAGTATATATAAAAAAATTATAATGTCAAAATCATATGAATATGTTTTAAAGTGAGTTAGTTGAACATCGGATATAATATGTGAATTAGAAATTTAAAAAAAAAAAAAAAATTCTTTTTATTTGAAAAGAATGAACAAAAATTTTTTATAAAATAAGAAAAAAAAAAAAAAATAATAATTTAATGCAAAATTAGATAGAAACCGTATAAAGATTTTTAATAATATCTAAATACTAAGTTTTTGTTTTTTTTTAAACGTTCAAATAACTCTTTAAAATATAGATTTCTTTGAAAAAAAAACCAACATTATATACACATTAATCATAAATAAATAACTAAGAAGAAATGTCTGCAAAACAACCAATGGTGAATATGGTAAAGTTGATAGTAAATGCAACAAAGGCCACTGCAACTCCTCCTATCGGTCCAGCTTTAGGTTCTAAGGGTGTAAAAGCTATTGATTTCTGTAAAGAATTCAACGCTGTTACTTCACCTTATTTACCAGATGTACCAATCCCTGTAAAGATTTGGATTAAAAGTGATAGAACTTATAATTTTAAAATAAGTTCACCAACTACAGCTTACTTATTATTTAAATGTGCTAATTTAGAAAAAGGTTCCGGTAAAGTTGGAAGAGAAGCTCCTGTAGGAACAGTTTCTGTCAAACACGTTTATGAAATTGCTAAAATTAAAAAAATGGATGAAAAACATAAAAATCTTGGTATGGAACAAATTTGTAAAACTATTGTTCATGTTGCTAAGAGTATGGGTATCAAGGTTGTGAAATAATTAAAAGTATTAAGGCTCATTATTATCAAAACTTTGAAAGCATAAAACATTCAAGTCCTATCATATGATCTTTAGATATAAATAAATAAGCTGAATGAAATTGAACATGATAATATTAAAATTAGTCAGTTTTCATCTTGTATATAATAGATTACTTTATTTATTTATCTTGAGCATAAATACCAGTGAATTATAAACAAAAAATTAATAATATCTTTAACAAATAGAGTAATAATGAATATATATACTTTATTCCAATAATAACAAATCTTGTTAACATAAATAAGTTTTGATAAAAAAAAAAAAAATAAATCAATAATGTATTTATATAAAAGAATAAAAAAATAAAAAGAAAAGAAAAAGTTATTCAATTTAGAATTTAAATTTGTTTACAGGTTTGTTACCAAGTTTTTTTTTATTTCCTTTGTTGGAATGTTTATTATGGTGACGATGATTATGCTTATTTTTAGCATTTAAATGCTTTTTGTGACTATTTAGATGCTTATTATTTTTCAAGTCAGTAGGTTGAGATTTCTTTGAACTCTTTTCTGATAAGTTATGATCACTATTTTGTTTTGAAGAATTTTCAATTTCACGTAAATCATCTTTTGGAGTTAATTTAGAATAAATTAAATAATAAGCATCATTAACATCAAGCACATCTGTTTCAGAAATTTTATTAATATAATCATCATCATAAGTAGCCCATGTTTGATCAGGTTGCAAAGTATGTGCAATGTAATGACCAGAGGATAATGATCTACCAGAATGACAAACTACAGATGATAGTTGATATATTGAAGGTACGATTGTATCGTTTGTAACCTTTTTAAATCTAGTTAAATCTAAATATTTATTTAAATTAACTTTTTGTTTCATTTTATGTGATTCAAGACCATCAAATTTATATTTTTTCAAATGAATAACTAAATATTCTGGTTCCTCAAGAATATTTATAACCTTTTCAGAATTATTATTTGATTCATTACATTTTTCACATTGATAACCATCAACAATCTTTTCTTTTTGAAAAAAGTTATCAACACAGTTATTAAGATTAATTCTTGAAGATTTCTTTTTTCTACTTAAGAATAATGATAGATCATAAAACATTTGCTCGGTGATTGAAATTTCACCACATTTCCCACACTTGATGCTTTGTTCAAATTTACCACCAAATATTTGATGAATGATAGATTCTATTAATGGTTTACCACGTGGAACGGAGTCTTCTTGTAAACGAGACATTAATGACATAAAATATTCATGTGAATCCTCTTGCTCCCATTCACTCATCATACAATTAATATCTTCTAAACGAGAAATTAATCTTTTTGGATCATAATACTTTGAACTCATCCACATTTTTTTGGAAGTTTCGGCCAATTCCCATGTGACACTTCCCTTATTAATCATTGGATATTTATCTGGTGAATCTAAAATATCCATTAAATAATTTTGAAAAGCTGGTATATGAAGAAATGCTTGTATAGCAGAGTTGATATAACATGTTACTCCATGGTTAATAAGACCTTTTGGATACATCTTTGATTTATTAGTTGAAAAATTCCAATTTTTATTCATTATGTATGGACTAAATTTTGAGCCATGGTCAGTTTTTAAATTTAATGTTATAGGTGATAAAAGATCCAAACCAGATGGTTGTTCAGTCTTTTGCTTTGTTATTATCTTTTTCTCTTCTAAAATAGTCTTTTCAGTTTCTATATGATCTAGTTCATCATTTGCTCCTGATTCAGGTGTACTAACCGCAGTCTTTTCTTCTGGTGGACATGATGAATCTTTATCCAAAACTTCATCTTTAGATTTTAGGAGAAATTTGTTATCTTCTTTATCATTATCATCAACAGTATTTAAAGGTGTTAAATCATCTTCCACATTTTCTTTTAAGTCTTCACCAATCTTTTCATCAAGATCCTCACCACGATTTTCGCCGATATCCTCACCAAGGTCTTCGCCAATATCCTCACCAAGGTCTTCGCCGATATCCTCACCAAGGTCTTCAACATCAGTATTTATTGGCGTATTATTTTCATCATCATTTTCATCATCTTTTTGATTTTCTTTAGGAACAACTTCCTTATCTATCTTTAATCTTTTATTTGATTTATCATTATCGTTGTTATTTTCAACACCAAGATTCTCATTTTGTTTGGCCTCATTTTCTTGATCAATATGTGCATCTCTTTTACGCTTTTTAGATTTCCCTAAACTTGGAATATAGTTCATTAATGATTCAGCTAAGGAAGTAGGTCTAGGTGTTTTAATAATTGATTCTTCTTTTTCTAGGTCATTATCATTGTGATTTTTTTGATTATTTTTTACTTGATGATCTTGTTTTTCTCCGATGATTATATATTTATCTTCATTTTTATCCATAGAACCCATTGATTTTATATTAAATTTCATAAAATGTAGTGGTTGTGTAATAATTTTTTCAATAAAAGGCTTTAAAGAACTTGCTGTACTAGCTGATTTATCACCATCATTGTTTGATTCTTCATTATTTTCAAATGCTAATTCCTTTTCATCATCAGCAATGTATTTACTGTTTTTATTTGATCTGTGTATGATCTTTTGTCCATCTGTATCTACTGAATGTTTAATAATTTTAAATTTAGAATTTTGATTTTGTTTACCACTCATTATTCAGAAATTATTTATATATTATTAACACAGAAAAAAAAAAAAAGAAATATATAATATTTAGTTTTTTTTTGGATTTTTATCTATTATGATTATTAATAAAAAAGAGATGATTATTGAAATAAACAATACTTATTAATGCTACAAGGTTTTCTAAATTTACTTTTCAATCTATCTGTTATGAAATTAAATATTAATGTATTATAAATTTTAACATATCTTTTAAAAAATAATTAAAAATAATTAAAAAAAATCAAAAAATTAATTATTATTGTTAAAAGTATTTAATTATATTTAAGAAAAAAAAAAAAATTAGATTTAGCAACATTGAATAATGAAAGATTTTGTTATAATAATTTTTTTTGTGAGTGTGAAATAAATTTCTTTTTTTATTATAATAAAAAGTAGAAAAAATTATTTATATTAGTACATTTCCTAATGTAGTAAATTATACCAAATGGGAAATCTAGTGTAGATTTTTAATTTATGATAAATAAATTCAATTAAAACTTAACAGTTAAAAAAAAGCAACTAAAAAAAAAAAAAAAAAAAAAAAAAAAAAAAAAAAAAAAAAAAGTTTATTATTAAGTTTTAAAAAAATACATGATATGTTTCATTAACTAGTAAGGATATATGGAATAGATACATATCACTGAAAAGTTAGAATGTTCATAATGTAACTGTCATTAGTTAAACAAACCTAAATTTACACTTGTATTTTTGATTTGTTTACTAATTTTGATTAATAATTATTTACTTATTATTTAAAATTATATACATGTATATGGGTGTTTGTGGATAGGGATTCTTTGTCCGAGATAAGTAGATTAATACAAACATTAATCCAAAAAACTGCCAAAAAAAAAAATACTAATTTGATGCCATTAAAAAATATATTTTAACAATTTCTGGAAAATTTGAAAAACGCATGTGCCAAATTAATCACACACTAGAATGATCATCACTGTTTTAAATTTAGTAACATGATATATGTGTGTATTTTGTATATCATATTTCTGTCATTAATGTGTCATATTATTTTGAGATCATTCACTATTTATTCATTTTATTAGTATAAGTAATTGTATTACATTTTATAGGGTGCCCTTTTTTATTCAAAAAGAGAAGTTAATTACTAGTAATTTTATTATCGTTTTTTCTTAAGATAGAAGGAAATTAAACATCACATCAAATGTAAATAATGTTTTTATTTAGTGAAAAAAAAAATTAAACACAAAATAAGTGAGTCTTTTTTTTTTTTTTTTTCCCTAGTATATTGTATGAATAAATAAATTTAAGGGGATGGATCTTAATATCCTCTCCATCTTTATCATCTTAATAAATTATAAACAATTAATACATACATACATACATACATAAAAGGATAAAAATAGAATACTTTTGTTAAAAAATAAAAAAATAAATTATATATAAGTTAGATGTTAGAATTTAAATTTCAGTTTTTATTTTTTTTAAAATAATAAAATTTGTTATCATTATATTCTTTATCTTAATAATAAAGAAATATTAATATATAACCAGTAAAAAATAAAAAACCAAACAAAAAACACATATAAATAACAATAAAACATGTCTACTATTCCTGATATTGCCACATTATCCATATCTTCTAACCAAGATTATCTAATCAATGATGCTACTACTTCCGCTATAACAGTTGATGATATCATTGATTTATTAGACTCTCAAGGTGTCATTCCAGAAGCTTTGATTGAAAGAGAATTATCTTCTTTTATCAATATTTTTAATGATGAAAAAGATTTTACTAAATTTTTATCCTACTTTGAATATGATACCCAATTAATTATTAATATCATTACATTATTATATTTAAAAAAGATTGAATTAGGTTTAAGATCAGCTAACGAAAATATTGATTTATCTTTAGATATTAATGAACTTCTGATATCCAATTCTAGCCCGTTATCTGTTTTATTAACAACCTCTTCTAATGGTTACTCAAAAATTGATTCTGAATTTTTAGACTCCATTGTAAATACTTCTGAAGACAATTCCACTTCATCTACTGATTTCCATATAGAATCATTTTCCACTTCTTTAAGTGGTTTAACAATTGTTATTGTTTCTCAAATCAAAGAACATTTAACTAAATCATCTTCCAATTTAAAGATTGTTGAACAAATCAAGCTTGCTTCTACTTCTGTTAAAAAAGCTAGTGGTCCATATTTGAAATTTGTTTCTTCTTCTGAACAAAAAGATAACCAAGAGTACAGATTAATTGTTTCTTTTAAAAAAGGAACAACTACTAACTTCTACCAATTATTTAATCAATTACTTGATTACTACAATATAAAGACTAACAAAGTTCATGTAGAAACTTACTCTGATGACTTATTATTATTTTCATTTTATTTCACCAAATTTGATAACGAACATGTTGTTAATTTGGATACCACTTTATCTCAAATTTTAAAAGAAACATCTTTGATTTACTGTTTACCAATTGTTGAAGATTTAATTCAAACATCTGGCTCTGAAGAATCCAGCGACCCTTCATTTGTTTTATCTCCACAAGAAAAGTCTTATTTCAAGATTGCTTCTTCTTTTATCTATCACTTTATTGATAGATTATCTTTCCAAAATAATGGTGCTGATATTTTAAGTTCTTCTGATGGAAAAAGTCAAAAAAATGCTCATGTCTATGATGTTTTAACAACTTATCAACAAATTTTAAAACAACAATCATTTTCTGAACAATTAATTGCTTCTGTTTTATCTAAACATAAAAAATTAGTTGTTAAATTGTTTAAAACTTTTGCTTTAACTCACTACCCTGCTGGTCAACAAGCTAAAAACAATTTAGAACAAACCTTATCTTATCAAAGAATTTTAAACGGTATTGAACCATTCCATTCAGATTCTGAATTTTTAGATTACTTAAAAGCTAATGTTGATGATCAATCTCCAGATTATATCATCTTAAAAACTTTAAAGACTTTTAATGACTCTATCTTAAAAACTAATTTCTTTATGAATGAAAAATTAGCTATTTCTTTCAGATTAGATCCAAAACAAATTTTCCAACAAAAGTCTTTAATTTTCCCAGAAATTCCATTTGCTGTTTTCTTTGTCACTGGTTCTCATTTCCATGGTTTCCATATTAGATTCCATGATATTGCTAGAGGTGGTATTAGAATTGTTAAATCCTTTACCAACACTGCTTATGAATTGAATTTAAGAAGTATGCTTGAAGAAAACTATAATTTAGCCTACACCCAACAAAAGAAGAATAAAGATATTCCAGAATCCGGTTCAAAGGGTGTTATCTTAATGAAACAAGGTTTTGTTTCTGAAGCTGCTACTAAGTTAGCATTTGAAAAATATTGTGATTCCATTATTGATATTTTGGACTTTGGTTCTAAGAGTTATGTAGATTTATATGGTCAAAGAGAAATATTATTCTTTGGACCTGATGAAAACACTGCTACATTCTGTGACTTTGCCACACTTTATGCTAAGAGCAGAGGCTGTTCTTGGTGGAAATCTTTCCTAACTGGTAAATCTCATACCCTTGGTGGTATTCCACATGACAAGTTTGGTATGACTTCCATTTCTGTCAGAACATTTGTCGAATCTGTCTACAAAAAATTAGGTTTAACTGAAAAGAATCTTTTGAAATTCCAAACTGGTGGTCCAGATGGTGATTTAGGATCTAATGAAATTTTATTATCTTCTAAAAATGAAACATATGTAGGTATGGTTGATGGAAGTGGTACATTGGTTGATGTTAATGGATTAAACAAAGATGAGTTAGTTAGATTAGCTAAGTTAAGATCTACTGTTGATAACTTTGATAGATCTTTATTATCTAAGGATGGTTTCTTTGTTTCTGTTAATGATAAGAACATTAAACTTCCAAATGGTGAAGTTATTGCTGATGGTTTAGTCTTTAGAAACAAATTCCATTCTGAATACTTATTCCAATTTTTACCACAAGTTGATGTCTTTGTTCCATGTGGTGGTAGACCAGCTTCTATTAACATCAACAACATTGATTTATACTTAGACTCTAAAACTGGTAAAAGTAAAATTCCAATCATCATTGAAGGTGCTAATTTATTCATCACTCAAGATTCTAGATTGAAATTAGAAAATGCTGGATGTGTTTTAGTGAAAGATTCTTCTGCCAACAAGGGTGGTGTAACTTCATCTTCTCAAGAAGTTTTAGTATCCTTGGCTTTAAACGATGATGATTTTGTTAACAAGTTTATTAAGAATGAAAATGGTTGTTATGATGCTTACGTTAAGTTTATTCAATCTAAAATTCATGACAATGCTGAAGCTGAATTTGATCAATTATGGAGCTTAAACAAGTCCACTGGTGTTCCAGTTTCTATTTTATCTGATGAATTATCTGTTGCTATTAACAAATTAAACTCTGATTTAATTGATTGTAAAGAATTATTCGAAAATGATTTAGAATTCAAAAACCATTTATTAATTGACAAGATTATCCCACCTGTATTATTTGATATTTCTTCTCAATCTAAAGAAGAAGTTATTGCTAACATTCCTGCTAACTATGTGGATGCTATGTTATCAGTTTATATCGCTTCTAGTTACGTATACAAGTATGGTATTGATGTAAACATGGGTAAATTCTTAGGATTTATTTCTGAATTAAAAAAATAATGAAATTTATATATAAATAATTTGTACATATATTTTTAAAACTAAAGATTAAAAAAAAATAAAAAAAAATAAAACATATTATTTTTCAAGGGGTTTGTGATTTATGTATTAGTTATGTATTAGTTATTATTTTGTTCTAAGTCTTTTTGAGAATCTTTTTTAGTTTTTTTTTTATAAACAGATCTTTTATTAGTAATAAACATAGAAGCAATGAAATCAAGAACAAAAAATCCAAGAGCAATATACCATGTGCTTTTAATAGTTTTTTGAATTACTTTACCAAAAGTATCTTTACCATCTTTATTTTGCATTCTATAGACAATTAATTCATTTATGTTTAAGTCATGTAGATGATATAATTCTTCATTTTTATTAACTTGCTGTTTTAATCTTAAGTTAAAGTAAGTGTTGGCAATAACAGAACCTAGAGCCATAGCAAATAGCTTCATAAATGAATAGAATGAAGTAATATTAATAGTTTGTCTTCTAATGATATCTGGATTACCACTTGAAGTATCAATGTAATATTGTGAAGCAATCATTGTTGATTGAACTTGGAATCCCATAGCAGCACCAACTAGAATAGTTAAACCTATGACTTTTCCTGCAGTCATATCAAAATCAAAAAATTGAAGTAGACCTGCACCAATACAACCAGAAATACCTCCAAGTACAATACAGACTTTAAATAAACCGGTATGCTTTATAAATATACCACTTGAAACAACACAGAAAGAAGAGGCAATTAAAGTTGGAATTGTTCTTATACCTGCATACATTGTATCTTTACTCAAAACTAATTGGTAGTATTGAATTAAAAATAATAAACAAATAATAAAACCATTGCATGAAGCAAAGTTACAAATATTGACAGCAATTAAACCAAATTTCTTAAATACTAAAGGATCAATAAGTGGTGTAAATTCTTTTTTATATCTTTGACAAACTTTTTCAAATAAGAACATATCCCAGACAATTGAGAATATGATAAAGATAGGACCAAGAACAAGCATAGATACTACTCTATAATTTTTCCATGAATATTCAGCACCTGAACCAAATGTTAATGCAATGAAAAGTAAAACAGAACCAATTGAGAAAGTGGAAAATTCAATGAAATCATAGTTAAAGAATAAACTTATACCAAAGTTTTTCCATGATTGTAATTTTGTAGTTTTCTTTATAAACTTCATAATGGCATTAGGAGTGTTGATGATTTCTTTTGTATAATTAGTATTATCGTGGTTATAAGCATACATGAATATAATCATGGCACTTAAACCTATAGGAAGATTGATATAGAAACATAATCTCCAACCTGCTGAATAAGCATCAGTAAATGCAGAACCTAAAAGAGGACCAACAACAGATGAAAAGTTAAAGGCAAGACCAACTATGGAAATACATACAGATAATTTTTCAGGAGGTGTAATTTGAGTGACAATAACAAAAATTAAATTTTGAATAAAAGAACCACCAATACCAGAAATACATCTACCAATAATTAACATTGTCATCGAATCACTAACAGCAGATATTAAAGAACCTATTTCAAATAAAACAACACCAATGATTAATGCTGCTTTAACTGTGAATTGATAAGCAAATCTAGCAGTGATTAAACATGTAATAGCTGTTGGTAGAGAATAACCTGTAACTAACCAAGCGGTTTTAGAGAAACTATGAAATCTTTCAGCTACTCTTTCAATTGTTGTAGCAACAATCATAATATCCAATGAAGCAACAAAAAGAACTAATATTAGAGAAAGTAATACTAATTTGAATCTTGTTCCTTTATAATATTCTCTTAACATATTTACATCTTCTTTAATTTCTTCTGTTTTTTCTATAGATTGTGTTTCTGTTTGTTTTTCAAAAGAATTTGTGCTGTCATTTTCTTTTAAGGATGAGAAAGATGAGTTATCGTTTGTTTCTGAGTTTAAATTTTCTTCCTTTGTGTGGTACAAAGTTTGATCTTGTGAATTATTATTCATTATATGTATAAATTATAATTTGTTTTGGTTTATTGTAGTTTATTTTAACATAAATAATTAATTTAAATGTTTATAAAGATAAGTTTCTTGGTCTTTATATAATTGTTTAAAATTGAAACTAAAAATCAAAATTTGAGAGATGGGGATATTATGTAATTTTTTTTTTTTTTCTTTCTTAAAACCATCTTTTTTTCTTTTTTATGTTTATAAAATTAATATTATTTTTTCCTTAATAATATTATTAAGAGAAAAAAAGGATTTAAGATGTGATGCTATTAAAAAAAGGTAAAAAAAAGGATTTAAAATATTATACATGGGTTAAAAAATAAATTAATACTAAAACCCATATATACGAGTGAAAATAAAATGGGTATAATATTATAATTACAAAAAAAAAAAAAAAAGGTGTAATATATAAAAACAAAAGATAGTGAAGAATGGTTTAATAGAAACAAATATATTTTTCATTACTAATACGTAAAAATTAAATTTATCATTACTAATATATATATATATATATATATCAATTAAAAAAAAAAAGTAATTATTTAATTATAAATTATTTTTAACACATGAATATTTTGTTTAAAAACAGAGATTAGTTTTTACTTTTTGATGAATCTGTTTCTAAGTCCTCAAATGCATTTTCAATATCTTGACTAACAGTGTTTTTATTGATTCTTTTATTATTTAAAAATAGGGAAGCTATTAAATTGACAACAGACATAGCAAAAGTAAACCATATAACAGATTTAATACAACTCAACATGATTTTTCCTAGATCATCATTTAAAACTTTATAATCATCCAATAATCTGTAAATAATCAATTCATTAACATTAAGATCATGTATACTACTTAAATCTTGGTTTTTTCTAACTTTTTTAGGTAATAAAACACTAAATATAGTATTTGAAATAACAGGTCCCATGGCCATACCTAATAATTTCATAAAGGCATAGAATGAATTTATATTAATTATTTGTTTTTTTTCTTCACTTTGTGCAATGAATTCAGTAAATCCTTTATTATCATCCTCCTTTTCTTCTTTTTTTGGTAAGCATTGTTGTACAGAAACCATTGTGGATTGAATTTGAGCACCAAATCCAATACCTGCAAGGATTGAATAACCAATAACTTTATCAGTAGTCATATTGAAGTTTAATAATTGTAATACACCTGAACCAACACAAGCTAATAAAGCACCGTTAATAATAACAATTTTAACAATACCAGTTCTTGCAATAAATCTACCACATATAATAACAGCTACAGATGAAGAAACAAAGAGAGGAACAATTTTAACCAAAGTAGATTCTTCTAAAACAATTTGATAAAATTGAATCAAATAAACTAAAATTGTGATGAAGGAACATGATGTACAGAAAATGCAAACATTTGCTGCTAATAAGTTTATATTTTTATAGCATAAAGGATCAATTAATGGTGTGGAAATTTTATTATATTTTCTGCAAATGTATGGATAGATAATAATATCCCATATTATAGCAAAAACAATACATATTGAACCAATAACTAATGGAACAATGACTCGATAGTTATTCCAATCATATTCTTGGTTTGATCCTTGTGTTAAACCTAAGAACAAAAGCACAAATCCTGCAGAGCAGAAAATAAATTCAGTAATATCATAAACAAAAAACAAACTTTCAAAACAGTTTACCCAATTACTTATAACTCCCATTTTTTTAACAAAGATTAGTATATTTTCTGGTATTTTCTTTAATAGATAAAAGTAATTTTCCTCATTATAATTATAAGCTAATAATATCACAACAATAGCAAAAAATCCTACTGGTAGATTAATCCAAAAGCAATATCTCCAACCATTAACTTCATATCTTTCTGTAAATGCAGAACCAACAATAGGTCCTATTACAGTACCTATATTAGAAGCAATGGAAATAAATATCATATACTTTGATAAATTTTTATGATATACATTTACAATATCAATTAAAATCAAATAAACTAGGTTATTAATAAAGGCACATCCTATACCTGAAATACATCTACCAACGAACAACACATTCATATTATGTGATGTTGCTGTTATTATAGAACCAATCATAAAAATAAAAATACCTAAACATAAACCATATTTTAAATTAATAACAGTTGCTATTCTAGAAGCTAGTAAACAACAGACAGCAGATGAAAGTGTGTAAGAAGGGATGATCCAAGCTGTAATTTTTGAATAATTTCCAAAGTCTCTAATAATTGGTGTTAAAATGGTAGATACAATAGAGGTATCAAGCGATGTCAAAAAAATTGACAATGTTAATGCCAATATAGATGATATTAGTCTAAAGTTTCCTTTTAATTTTGATTTATACATTAATAATAAATGTAATTGTTTTGGTTCTTATCTTTATCATTTTATATTTTTCATATAAACATTCATATTTGATATTTTACTCCTAAATAATAATTGATTATGTATGCTTTTATATAAATATTCATAATTATTTTAATTAATTAATTTTAATAAATATTATTGGGCTTTTAATGTGTCATTTTAATTACATGTGGTCCTAAATAATTTCTTTTATTAATTCGGTTTTAATAATTAATAAACTGTGTTTAAACTTTATTTCATTTAGGTTTTTAGATGAGCTATTCATAATTTGTTAGTGGCTGAGTTTAAGGGTTTTATGTTCAAAATTTTTTTTTTTTTTTTTTTTCTAAACGGTGATAATCAAATAGTATCACTCATATCATTAAAAAAAAAAAAGTACTTCTTAAACCCATGAGAAAAATTTATTAATTCAAGGGGTTTAAGACACTTTTAGTAACATAAAGTTTTGTATGTGGTGTTGAACCGAATCCTTAATTCCGCACCAACAAAATTTTTATTAGAAAGGAAATAAGTTATATATATAAAAAAAAGCCACTTATATATATAAAAAAAAGCCACTTATATATTAAAATGACTAGTATATATTTTTTTGTTCTTTTAAATAAAAAAATCAAATATTTTAGAATTAAAATAGGAGCATGTTAAAACAAAGTATATAATATAAAAAAAAGCCACATTTTTAATATATATTCAATGAATTTAAGGGCTTAAAGTATTCCCCTTTTCAGAAGTATCTTCTGTCCAAGATAATTTTGATTCAGTTTCTATTTTAGATTCTTGTGTTTGTAATTTCTTTAATTCACGTTTAGTCATAATTTTTTTATTGGAAACAAACCAACAGAAAATTAATGGAACTAATGATATACATGTAGCAAATATAAACACGTTTTGTATAGATTTAGATAACATTTTAGAGAATGGAGTATGTCTTCCATCAAAATTTTTTCTTCTAAAAGCAATTAATGTATCAGGTTTTAAAAATGAATACTCTGGGAAGTTTTTTTTAATCTTATTCATTACAGAAGTATTGAAAACCATTGTAGCAAACACACTACCCATACATAAACCAACTTGTTTGACAAATGGATTTGAACCAGTGATACTAATAAAGTCCATTTTATATCTTGAATCATCTTGATCTAATTCTCTTTGTGCTGATAATAAAGAACTTTGTGCGATAAGACCAAATCCTAATCCACCGATAAAGACAAAAATTAACTTTTCAGCTTCGTTTGATGTATCTTTTAATAATATTAATAATCCGTTTCCTAGTAATCCTAAAATAGAAGCTACAATAATCAAAGGTTTAACTTTACCAAATCTAGCTATTACAAATCCGGAAATCAAAACAAACAATGAAATACTAATCATTGATGGTATAGAATTAGCAGATGCTACTAATGGTGAATAATTAAAAATTAATTGAAAATATTGAATAATATACACTGATTGACAACCGTTTGCGAAACAAATAAAACAAGCACATATATTAACTGCAGCAATTTTATAATTAAAGAACAATTTTTCAGTTAATATAGGTCCAATTTCTGAATCCTTTGGAAATATAATTTCTTTATTTGAATTGTATCTCTTTTTTAGCATATTAACCATTTTAAAGTAAAAAAAGCAGTCATATACTATACCACTTATTAATAATATAGGTCCAAAAGTTAAAAACAGAATACAATTTTTATTATACCAATGCCAATTTTCTATAAAACCACCAGCAAATGTGATGGCTAGTAAACTTAGGATAAACCCAGATGAAATTAAAATAAAATTTATAATATCAAAAGCAACTACTAGTTGAATAAAGAAATTAATATAAAAGTTTTTATTAAAAATATAACCACTAAACAAATTTTTAATATTATATTTGTGAACAAAAACTATTGATTTAAGAATACTTAATAACGGTGTACTTTCACCAAAGTCATCATAAACGCTATTGAAAAGTACAAATGCAATGATACCAATAGGTATATTAATATAGAAACATAATCTCCATCCTTCTTTATAAGCTTCAGATAGTGCACCACCGAGTATTGGTGTAACTGATCCTACAGTAAAAGAAATACTTAAAAGAGAAAGCAGAAAGGCTCTTTTTTCTTCAGGAACTAATGTAGAGGATATAATAAAACTGACTGTATTTAACCCACTACCAAAAAGCCCTTGTATCACTCTTCCTGCTATGAGCATGTACATACTTGTTGCAGTAGCAGTGATAAGAGAACCAACTTCAAACCCAAAAATACCAAGAATTATAGAATTTTTTTTACCAATTTTTACACACAACCGTGACCACAACGTACAACCCATTGCTGACGAAAGTGAGTATGCAGACATAATCCAAGAAGAGAGAGAATATTTTTCAAACTGTTCAGATATAGTTTCTAATGGTGCTGAAACAATTGTTATATCCATAGCTATAACAAAAATCGCTAGATTTAATGATATTTGAATTAAAGCTAGTTTTAACCCAGAATAATAATGTGGTTGTGTATTTGTTATTGTTTTATAGTTTTTCGTTAGTGTTGTTGTTACGATATCTGCATCGATTTGTGTATTTTCAAAAGTATCTATGGATTCAGCATGCTCACTAGCAATATCTATTGTATCGTTGCCTTTATTTGTCATTATATATATGTATCAATTAAAATTACGTCCTATATATAGATGTATGGTTTCTTGAAACTTTTATTATTATATCTTGATTTTTAAATTTCAAAAAAATAACAACATAATGTACTCTCTATATATATAGATAGATCTTGGTGTTATATTAGCTAAAAATTGAAATAAAAAATAACTTAAATCCTTTTTTTTTTTACTTTAACATGAATGATTAGTCATTAGGTAATATCAGTTTAATATGATATAATAATACCTTAACACCGTTCATTGGTAATCTGGAAAAATATACACCTAAAAAATTCTTTTGATCTCAATACCATTAAAATAAAATTCCAATTAAGAAACCTATATTCTTAAGCAATAAAACTTTTACTAATTTCTTATCTATTTTATCTTTTATAATCATAAAAACTATATTATATTATAATGTAATACATGATCACATGATTAAGTGAACTATCAGAACAGGATCTTTGGGAGAAAAAAAAATTACTATAAAAAAATAAAAAGAAAAAAAATTACCAAAAGAAAAAAAAAGAAAAACTCTTGAATTTTTCAACTTTTTTTTTAAAAATACAAAGATCATACACAATTAAATTATAAATAAACCAAGTATATTATTATCTACATAACTATTCTATACTTTTTAAACATCAATAACAACACATTTTAGGAAAATAAAGATTTTTAGCTTTATTATTTCTTTTAGTTGGTTTGAAAACATACATACCTCCTTTTTTTTTTTAAACAATAATGCCATACGAAGGATTTTCATTAGACATAGCTTCACCACCACCACCAAAGAAACCATTGTCTGAGCTTTCACCTGAAGAGCAAGGTGAAAAAGGTGCTGAAATGATTATATCAATGATGACATCTTGTCCCGGAAAATCACTTATATCAGGTGTTGCAGGGTTTGGTTTAGGTGGTATTTTTGGTTTATTCATGGCATCCATGTCCTATGACACACCATTACATACGCCTACCATTAATAATCAACCAGGAAAATTAATTGTAGATTTGCCATTTAAAGAACAAATGAAGATTGCTTGGAAAGATATGTACACTAGAGCTTGGTCAAGTGCCAGAAATTTTGGTTATATTGGTCTTATATACGCAGGTGTTGAATGTTGTGTAGAATCTACAAGAGCTAAATCTGATCATTGGAATGGTCTTACTGCTGGTTGTTTAACCGGTGGTGGTTTAGCTTATAAAAGTGGTCCACAAGCTGCAGCTATTGGTTGTGCTTCTTTTGCTGCTTTTTCTGCAGCTATTGATATGTATATGAATAGTGAAAATGGTAGACCACCAAAGAATGATTTTGATGAATAGATATCTTTTTTTTTTCTCTTTTTGTAAATAGTAATATACCAATTATGTATATAGTTTGATTTAAATAAATACAATTTAAACTTTTTTTTTTTTTTTTTTTTTTGCTTTGAATTGTTCATGAGTTATATAGTTTAAAGTTACAAGTTAAGTATTAATACATTAGAATTTTTATTATTCTTTTAAGTTTATATTGACAAAGTTTATAATTATAATTACACCAATAACAAATAACATAAAGACAATAAAGAAATAAACTCTTTTATTGTTAAGTCTTTCATCATTTTCATATTCTTTTAATATTGACCTACAAGTTCTTATAATATCTCTCTTATCAGTTGCTTCGATAGTGACTTTTAAAAGTCTTTTTTTGTTTTCACTAAGTTCATTATTTTCTATGTTTATCATTTTTTGTTTATTATGTGTATATTTATTGATGTTGTTATGTGGTTCATTAGATCCCAGATTTTCTTTATAAGTTTGTTTTTTATTTAAACTATTATTTACTTTTCTATGATTGATATTATGATTTTGAGAAAATCTTTTTTGCGAATTTAAATATGGTAATGGTATTGGATTCCCAATATCATATTCGACATTCCTATTATAATATTGATGCTTGATATCATTTGAGGGGACATTTTTTATATTCATATTATCTTCATCAAACTCATCTTGGTCTAAACTTTTATTATTAGATACATTATCGTCTAAAATTCCTCCTCTACTATTACTAATTTTTCTTTTATGATTTATAAAACGATTGTTCTTTTTTACTGATATATCTCTTTGATTCAAAGAAAAACTTTGATGCTCTGTACTATTTGCTATATCATATGGAAAATAAGGTTCACCTATAACTTCGTCTGAAAAAACCCTTATATTATTTTTATAGTTATATTGATTGTTAAAATGATTTCTATCCCTCACATATCCCATTTTTATGAATATATATGTATATTCTCGAGGTTTAATTATTAATTAAATCTATATTTTAAAAAAAAAAAATAATAATAATAATAATAATAATAACAAAAAAAATTTATTAGTTTTATTTGGAAAAGAAAAATACAAACAAATGAGGGCTATAAATTATGCATCACGTGTTGAACAAAAATTAGTTAAATTATAAACCGGAATATATAAAATCGGCAATATTTAAAATATCAAATAATCCATATAGAATATAAAAATTGTGGTAAGTTTTAAACAACTAATAGTTACAAACTGTGTTAAAATTTCACATTAAAAAAAAAAAAAAAATGGTGTATAAATAAACATTTATACTAGTATTTTTAATAGCATTAATTTTTTAAAAAACTGAGTATAATAAATTTCAATGATGAACTGAATAATTTTGAAATAAAATTATGAATCTTCCAACCTGAATCTTTTTTTGAACATACTAGATTATTATACATAGTGATAATCTGGTTTGATGTTTTTTTTTAAAAATAGTTTAAAACATGATATTCTAAAGAAATCATATAAACGTTTTTATTCAACAAATAATGCTCTTAAATCTAATAATAAAATATCGAGCTTTAATTTGAAAACAGCATTCACTTTTACGACTATTGGTTGCTTATTTGGATCAATAACATCTTACTACTACTACAATTACCATATATTTGAAAAAAATGCAAGTTTAAATGATAAAAAACTAAAATTGTCAGAAGCCTCAACTATTAAAGTAAATGAATTGCCAGAGAGAACATATGGTAATGCAGAAGACTTAAAAAAAGCTATTATAGAAATACAAAATGTTCTTGAAAATTCTGAAGATAAAATTACTCAAAACAAATATGCATTAGAAAGCCATTCTGATAATGGATGTAATCCTATTAAACCTTTAAATGAACAAGTGCCAACTTATGTTATTTATGCAACAAGTACACAAGAAGTTTCTGATATTTTAAAAATATTACATAAATATAGCATACCTACAGTGCCATTTGGAGGTGGGACATCGCTTGAACAACATTTCTTTACTACTAGACCAAACACAGTTGTTTTAGATACATCAAGAATGAATAAAATTCTTGAAGTTAATGTTCTGGATATGGATGCTAGAGTGCAAAGTGGTGTATCTTGGAATGAATTAAATGACTATTTATCTAAACAAGATGATGTGCAAAAATCAGGAATGGAATTGAAATTCGGCTGTGATTGTGGAATGAATGCAAACATATCAGGAATGATAGCAACAAATGCATCAGGGATTGGTGCACAAAAGAATGGTTCAATGGTTCAAAATGTAATTTCAATAACAGCCGTTCTCCCTGATGGTACTATTGTTAAAACAAAAAATAGACCACGTAAATCTTCTGCAGGTTATAATTTAACAGGTATGTTTGTTGGATCTGAAGGAACACTTGCTGTGATTACTGAATGTATTGTGAAGCTTACTGTTGTTAATGCTTTTGAAACAGTATGTGTTGTACAATTTGATGATATGAAAAAATCAGTTGAAGCAGTTGGTCGTTTGCAAAGCAAAGGTTTGATTTTAGACGCCATTGAACTATTAGATGAAAATATGATGAAAGCTGTTAATCTAAGTGACCAAATTACACAAAAGTTTGATATCAAACCAACTTTGTTTATGAAAATATCTGGTTTAAATAAGATTGTTGTTGATGAAATGGTGAAAGAAATTTCTAAAGTTTCAAAAGAATTTGATTGTTTGAAATTTGCATTTGCTAAAGATAAAGCTGAACAAGAAGAATTATTTTCTGCAAGAAAAAATGCTCTTTGGATTCAATTAGATTATGGAAATCATTTATATAAAGACCAAGACTTTAAGCTTTGGATTACTGATGCAGCTGTTCCATTATCTAAAGCACCTGAGTACCTTGAAAAAGCAAATAAAATAATTGCAGATAGTGGTTTAAACTCCGTTACTGTTTCTCATTTAGGTGCTGGTAACTTCCATATAAATGTTTACTACTTACCTGATCAATTAAAACTTTGTGAAAATGTTGTTAAAGAGATGGGTAAATTAAGTGTCGCTCTTGAAGGTACTGTAACTGGAGAGCATGGTATTGGATTAGGGAAAAAAGAACTTTTGCCATTAGAGCTTGGTGATGAAGCAGTTGATTTAATGAGAAAAATCAAGCTATCTATTGATCCACATGCTATCTTAAATCCCGATAAAGTTATTAAAATTGATAAAAATGAAAAATTCAATGGTTCTTGGTCTGGAAAATTAGATTGAAATAAATAAGTATATAAAATATATATATATTGGAAAAATAATAATAATAATAAACTATTAAAAATGAATGAATGAAAAAATAAAAAAAAATAAAAATGTACATATTAAATTACTCAAAATTGAAAGTTTTGCTGGTTACCTTGGTCAATGTTGTATCTGAATTCATTGTTACCCATTTCATCATTCAAGACAGCTTCTTCTTCATCTTCATCAGAGAAAAACTTATCAACTAATCTGAAAGCCTTATTGTAAATAGTATCAGACGCATGACTTTGTAAATTAAAGATAGTATCAGAACCACCATATTGTTCAATTAAAGAAGCATATTCATTGACAATTAAATTGTTAGCTTCTTTATCAGATTCACCAACTAATAATATTTGGTATAAAGAGTCTAAGATGATTTCAATAATCTTACTATCTTTGGTAATTAATTGCATACATAAAGTCTTTAAAACACCGTATCCTACAAGAACTCTAGATATTTCAGGTTCAACGGAACTAGCAGAAGAGGCATTACAAATACACCAAAGTGCTTCTTTTCTACATCTTGGAGTGTCAGATTCAATAATTTCTAATAATATTGGAATACATCCAGAAGAAATAGCTTCTTTAACTTGTTGAGGGGTACCAGCTAAAATGTTAGAGAAACACCAACAAGCTTCTTTTCTTAAATTTTCTTTCTTAGCTGTTAATAAAGCAATTAATGGTTCTAAAACTCTTGCAGCTAATAAAGTTTGAGTGTACATATCATCACCTGTTAATAAATTACCAATAGTTCTTAAAGCAGGTGTTTGAACTTGAGTTGAACTATTTGATAATAATTGAACTAATCTTGGAGCAACATTGAATTGTAAAACAGATGAAATTGCGGAATCATCACCATCAGAAAGGTAAGATAAAGTCCATAAAGCGTCAGATAGAATTTCAGTGTCATAAGAGTAAATTAATTTAGCTAAAGTTGGTAAAGCTTGGGAAACAATACCCCAGTTAGGTCTTAAATTTCTACCTCTGCATAAATTAGATAAAGTCCAAACAGAGGTTTTAGTTAATGATGTTCTATCTAATTGGAAACATTGTAATAACAATGGCATAACATTCATACTAATACATAAATCTCTATAATCAGTAGAATCACCAGCAATGTTACCTAAACACCAAACAGCTTGTTCCTTAACTTCAACGTTATCAGATTCTAAAAGAGCAATTAAATGTGGTAAAACTCCACCTTGAACAACAATTTGTGTAAATTCGGTAGCACCTGAACATAAATTAGTAATAGCCCAAGCAGATTCATGTTGTAATTGATCAGGTTGATTAACACCAATAAATTCAATCAATCTTGGTAAAATTCCAGCTTCCAAAACTTCTTTAATAGGTGGATTATCTTCTCTAGATAGCATTTGTCTTAAGTTAATAACACCTGATAGCTGAGAAGTTAAATCATTAGAAGTAATCTTTTGAATTTGTTTTGGTAATTCTTCCTTTAAAAAGTAAGTATATTCATCATCATTTTTGTCATCACCAACCATTAAATCATTATCATTGTTAACAGCAGTGTTTGAAGTTGATTCTAATGCTAAGTTTCTTCTCTTTGCTAAAACTTCATCTCTTTTACTCTTTCTTAATTCAACTTGTTGAGTTTCTCTTCTCTTTCTTAATTCTTCAGCAGAAAATTTATTTTTATTTTGAAAATTAGATCTTCTATATTCTGGAACATACTTATTGGTTCCTGTTGAAGTATCACTATCCATCTTTTACAAATATTTATGAATGTAAAAAGCGTGTATGGATTTAAATAATGTAATTTATAGTTATACTGGTTTAATCGTTTAATTTTAATAATGTATATAAACTATTAAATTTTTATTATAATGTACAAGATTAATGCCAACCCAAAAAAAAAAAAAAAAAAAAAAAAAAAGAGAATAATAATAAGTTAATGAAAATAACTATAAATGTTTTTTTTAGTACTTACATATAAAATTTTGATATTCATAAAAAAAAGTTTTTTTTATTCTAAAGAAAAAAGAAGAATTTTTTTTTCTTTAAAAGAATGTGTGATATTACTCTTTAAAAATCTTTTTTGAAATATTAAAAAACTAAATCTTTTTTTTTTTATATTATCCAATATTTTTAATATACTAAAAAAAAGAAATGTTCTTTTAAAAACTTAGATGATTTTCAATGTACAAATATCCCAAAAAAGAAATGAATTTTAAAAATAAATAAAATATTTATCACGTGATATTATATACATAAAAATTAAATGGTTTATAATTATTTTTTGTTTTTACCTTTACCTTTACCTTTGCTTTTACCTTTTGGTTTATTATTACTAAAAACATTATCATTATTTTTAATCTCTACCCCGTATCTAGTTATATTTTCTTCTTCTTGTTTAGCAGTTAATTCTAAGTCGTCAAGATCAAATTGTAATTCATTAGCATCTTTTAATTCATAGCTATTAGTCTTCAATGGAACTGCAGATGATTCAATATCCAAAGCATCTTCAACAAATGGATCACTCACATTATAATTCATGTAAGAAATTTCACCATAAGTCCATCTAGAATGGAACTTGCCATCATATATAATTCTTGGCATATAATAATTATATTTTGTGTATTCGAAAACTCCAAAAGATAACATACTTCCAGCAACTAAATCTATAAAATAATGATGTGTTAAATACATAGTACTCCACCATAGCCAAAAGACATACATTACAAATATTGGTCTTATCTGTGGGAAAACATAACTAAAGAATAAAGCTTCCATAGTAGCACATCCAGAATGTAAAGAAGGGAACGCACCAAAAATGACTGCACTGTTAGAAAATCCACTGGTGTAAAGATCTATTCCTAACATCTTATCAATTCTTCCCAAACCACCTGGTGATCCTTTCATTGAATAATTTGGTATAGCATCAGGGTACATATCTTCATACCAAGGTGGTGCAGCAGGAAAAACATTTTGAATTATTACACCTATTAAATTCATATAACCAAAAGCAAATGCATAACTTCTAAGGATCTTTGGTGGGCCAAATAAAAATAAAACTATTGCAACTACAAAAGGAGCACCAAAATGGAATAAACCATAAGGAATCCAAGCTAAAATGTCTAATGGTGTATTGATTCTATTTGAAAGAATGTTTGATAAATTATCACCATATAAAATTGTTTCAACAGCTGGAAGAGCATTAACACTAATAGGAAGTCTTGTTTCTTCTTTAAATGAACTACTTGTAAAGTATAATGAAAGCCATGTAAAGATTGGCATTGCATTAAAGAAAAATTGTCCTGTCAAAGGCACAAGACATAGTAACGCAAAAGTCAAAACTATTAATATCTTTTTAAAAATATTGGCAGGGCTTCTTATCAAAACGTATATCCATACAATACTCATAATAGTATAATTAACTATTTCTTTCTTTTCCCATTTATGTGTTTTTATTTTATGAATTGATAACTTAATATCTAATGATGTTTCTAATGAACCTTCTCTAGCATCCGATGGCCTATTTTTTGTGAATGCATGTTTAACTTTTTCAATAAACGACATCTTTATATATATGTATTTATATATATATTATTTGTTATATATGTATCTACTTATATTGGTTCTACTTTTATTACTAATAATCTCTAACTTATCATCGTTAAGATAATTTATAACAAGTTAAAAAAATACTCTGAAAAAAAATAAATTAAAAAAAAAAAAAAAAAAAAAAAAAAAAAAAAAAAAAAAAAAAAAAAAAAAAAAAAAAAAAAAAAAACAACAACAATTAGAGAAAAAAAAAAAAAAAAAGAAAAAGACTTATGATCTAGTACATATAATCATTATCAATCCTCGGACTTTAATAAAATATGTATAAATCATTTAATTTTGTAAAAAATACAAAATCAATATAGATGCTCGTTACTACACAAATATACTAACAAAAATACATTGTTTTTTTAAAAAAAATAATTTATAACATATATATATGTGTGTGTGGTATATTATATAAAGTTGTTGTTTTTTTTTAAATAATTATGATAACTATTACCTAATTAACTAAATATTTTAATTCTTTTTTTTTTTTTTTTTTTTAAGTAATTATTCAGGTATGGTAGGTGGATGGTTAATTGTTTGATGATGCATCTTTTCAAAATATTCTTCATCACCAGAAGATTTAACTGTTGAACCTTGTGTTGAATAAGTATTGAACTTGTCTTCATTAATGTTACTTGGGTGGACACCAGCATTTAATGTTGTTGATTGATTATTGTTGTAATTAGCTGAACTATTGACATTATTACCATATTCAATATCAGAATTCTTGTATTCATAATCATTTCCATTTTCATCTACTAAAGATAATCCATTACGTTTGTCTAATTTAAAGGTACTGTTACTTCCTTTTACATTGCACTTGTCGGTTGTTTTGAATAAATCTCTCCAAGTCTTAACATTACTTAGCAAAGGTCTTATGACAAAGAAGAATAACATAACGGAAGTAATAGCAAACATTATAAAAGAAACACAAGAAAAAGCAATAGTACTCTTAGATGTTCTACATGCAACTGGTGGATATCCAGTTTCATATACATCATATGATGTTCCATATTGTGTTTCTGTTGGTACATAAACGTATGTTCTACTACAAGACTTACCACCATATTTCTTAGCAAGGACTATAAATGCACAAAACCAAAGTAAAGCTAATAAAATTTCACATCCAAAGAAAATAAACGGCATTGAGTATTTTGGGTAGTACATTAAAATAGCAAATAATGCTGCCAAATAGATTATTGATAACGCTGAAATAATTAAGGTGTAAGTAATTTTACCAGATCCATAACCTCCAGCTTTATAACGAACATAAGCTGAGGTACCGAGTGATATCATGGTTGAAGCACCTTGAAATACTCTAGAACCAACTTTGAAAGGGTTTTTCTTCACATAATTTAAAATTTTGTCTTTGATTGTTAATTTTTTGTTCGGAGTTGTTTCAGAAACATGATTACCATAAATACCTGTGTTTTGTTGGTATTGGTTTTGATTGACCCCTGGGTTGGCTTGGTATTGGTTTTGATTGACCTCTGAGTTGCTTTGGTATTGGTTTTGATTGACCCCTGGGTTGGTTTGGTATTGATTTGGATTAAATTCTGACTTGGTTCTGTAATGCTTATTGTTAACATTTGTTGTTGGTTCATATTGAGTTTTATCAACATCTGTGTCTTCTTGATAATAAGCATTATTTACACCAACATTTTGTTCATAATCAGCATCATTAACACCTAAGTTTGGTTGATATTCCGTTGTGGTATAAGGATTGTTAGCTTCAATGGAACCTTGAATATTTTCTGTCATTTTTATTAATTCAAGATTTATTCTATGGTTAATTTAATTTATTTTTTTAATTAAATATATATATATATATATGATTTTTTATTTAAAAGATATATTATAATAAGTAATATACTAATAAAACTAATAAAAATGAAACCTTAAGCTAGCTAAAAGAAAGAAAAAAAAGATCAAACCTATTTGTTCAAATTTTGTACCCCTTTTTAAATACTTTTAAAATAATTGCCGTAATTTAATAAATTGAACATTAATTTTACTTCTTTTTTTAAATAATATTTTTTAAATGATTGAAATTTTAGGAACTCTAAAAAATAAAATCTAGTGCTCTAATTTATTTATGAGCATGTTTCTAAGAAAAAGATTATGAGAAATTATGATTTTTTTTTTTTTTTAATTAATATAAACCTTAAAGTTATTAAAAAAAAGATTAGTTCTGTATATCTTTATGATGAGTAAAGCAAAGTAGCCCTTAAAAATTCAAAAGCCATGAATGACAAAAATTATAATACAAAATTAATACGTTTTTTTATTTAAAAATTAAAAATAATACGTATAATTTCTAGTATTTATAATATATATAAAGATGAAATAAATACAAAGTAAAGATATACTCCCCTAAAATTTAATATAAAACATTAATTATTAATACTTTGTTTTTTAAAAATAGTTGTTAACTTTAAATGAATGACTATTTTTTGTTTTTTTTTTAAAAAGGAGTTATCATCAATATTATTCATTTCGATAGTCACTTTTCTTTTTATAGGTAACTATTTTGCAATTAACTAATAACTTTAGAATCTGACTCATTAGACTCTATATGGTTTGTTTCAATGCCACATTCTAAATCTTTGTCTGCATCAACTTCATCAACTGAGTTGGCTGGACAGGTTACCAAAGTACATCCATGTAACTTATTGTACTTAAGGTTCAAAGTTTTATTAGATTTAAAGACATCACATTTGCTAGAGCTAGATGATAAAATGGAAAATATAATGCTTAAGTCAAACACTGTTGAAGACCATAAATATAGGAAAAATAAAGCACCAATTAAACAAGTTGAAGCTTTTGCAATACTACACTCTTTATTATTTAATGAATCTGAAGAGCATGAGCCTGAACTCCATTCTGGTGCTAACAAAGCAAAGCTACATAGCCATAATAATAGTATGGCATGCTCCCAAAAGAATACCATAGCGGAAAAAATATATCTATTTATAAACTTCATTGAAACATATAAAACAATTATATGAAAAAGAGATATAACAGATGTAGCTACACTAAAGTTTACTTTTGGATCACTTAATGATGTTTTACCTATGCCTAATAACCCAAAGACAGTAAAAGAAAGTAAAAACTCTAAAGCTCTTACCAAAGTTAATGAAGAATCAGAAATAAAAAAGTTTTTAACGCAATTCATGATTAATGTGATTATTGTATTTTAACACTCAAAAGGTATTTAATGTGTTAATTATTAGGTTTGGTTTTTTAATTATTACTTTTTATTATAAAAATATAATTATTAATATGATAATATAATTGTTTGAAGTTAATACAGTTATGGTTTTGTAACGCATTTATATATAAGTTCATTCCGATTTTATTAATTCAATGAAATAGATACACAATTACAAATATTAAAATGTTTAAAAATGCAGCATATCATAATAATAATCAAGTCTGACTATTTCTTAGAGTTATGGTATTGCTTATTAATAAAATTTACTAAAAACTAATACTCAAATAACTTCCATTAATGGTTTGAAAAAAAAACACATCATTTTTATTGCTTTTTTTTTAAATAACTTAATTCATAAATAATTTTAAGCAAAAATAAATGTTACATACTGATAAATAAAAATAAAACCCCACTTTAATATAATTAATAAACATTGTTTGTGATCTAAGAGTGTTAAACAATTTATAAGGTGTTAAACCGATTAATAAAATTCTATTTAAAAAATAATAAAAAGATGTACATCATCTATTATCATATCATATTATTCCCCGCTTTTACTCCATTTATTCAAAAAAAAAGATTAAAATAAAAAAGTTAAAACTAAGGAAATAAATAACACTTATACAATAATTTTGACCACAAAAGCTTTAATTAAAATAAATGATCTCTTCCTTCTCTATCAAGTGGGGGAATTAATGAGTTTTCACTTCTACTTTTTTCATTTATAATTTTATTATCAAGTATGATCTCTTTCTTGCTATCATCTTTAGGCACAAAACCCATTTGCCCCTTTCTAGTAGAAAATCCTGAATCCCTTACAAATAATGGATTCTTTTGATAATATTCATCAATAACAGGATGAAGTAAAACAGTTTGATCTTTTAAAATTGTCAAAAGTGAATTTGTTTGTATAGCAGTCCAATCATTTCTTTCAAATGTTATAGGTTCAGAAGAGACCATTACCACTTTATTTTTTTTATCTACTCTATGCATATTAAATTCTCCGGTTTTTCTTTCTATAAATTCAGATCCACATGAAAAGTATAAAGATGGTGCTTCATCAACTTTAGAAGTTATGTATCTAGATACAATAATACTTTCACCATCTGTTACTGCAAAGTTCAGCATTGAGGGCTCTTCTTTTGAATCATTTATTTCTTTGATTTTAGCTATTGATAACTTATTTTTAAATGTAGGGTCATTATTTAATCTATATTTCTCTTCTGCTACAATCTTATTAGCTTCTTTGGTCCAATATTTTATTCTTGAAATAGTTTCCATCATTGCTTTTCTTAAAACTTTAGATCCAAATTTTCCTGATGGTTTAGATGGATCGTAGCCTAGACTGTTTAATACGTGTAAAAATAATGCAAAACAGCATTCACTATCAGTTGAACCTTGTACTACGTTAAAATACTCATCGCTTAACTCATTTAAAAATTTTCTTCTAATTTTTTTAAAATTTGAAACACCACCATTGTGCATAAATGTTATAGAATGATAATTAAATGGATGACAATTTGTTTCACTTAAAACACCATATGTTGAAGCTCTGACATGTGCAAACACAAGATTTGATTTTGTTCGTTCTGCTAATATTCTTAAATTCTCATTATTCCATGCTGGTGTAATCGCTTTAAAAATTGATGGGCCAATGTCCTCCTCAGCTTCTACTGATTCTTCATATATTCTTTCAACTTCATCTAAATCTACAGAGTGTCTGTTTAAATTTGTTGTTTCTATGATATCACTTCTGCTAGAATTACTATTGTTTATATCAGATCTTGAAGAAGCACTTAATTCTGACTCAGCATTGGATTTTACATGTTCATTAAAACTTGGATAATAAGCAAGTCCAAATCCATCACCGTTTATTGGTCTTCTTCTATCTAATCTTAATCTACTATCAAATGATTGGTTAATAATAGAATGTTGAGGTTTTGTTAACAAATTGGATAATCGAATTGGATCTGAGCCTTTGTATATTAAGAATCTACACATTATTAAAATATCTATTTTTAAATATCAGTTGTTTCTATATATATTTATTTATATGTACCTGTATTTAAAATCTTTGGTTGTTTATGTATACCATTCTTTTAGTACTACTTGTGTCAAACAAAAATATTATATATATATATATATATATTATTGCTAAGAATTTGTAGTTATGTGAGAAATTTGTCCACAGTTTTATGTATTATTTTTTTTTTTTTTTGGTATGTATGTTTTTTTTTCTCAAATATCCCTTGAAAATTTTAAAAGGCAAGTCACTCTCCAACACTTTAATTATACATATTCTATAGATAGCAAATATTTATTAGTCATAACACACCTTTAGATAATGGATAATATAATTTAAATTATTATTTAAAATTACTTCAATTACATTGATTGTATATGTTAAATGAATGTGTTATTATTAATAATATAGCACGTGATGGTTAAGTAAAGATAATCCTTATAAACTATATACTCGGTATTAATTTTTTTTCTTAAGATATATACACTAAACTTTTAAAATGCTACATAGCTCTGTCTAGAAGTAAGATAAAGTGATTGTGAAAACCACATAAATTTTAAATTTTAATTTAATAATGGGAAGAAAACCTGGATTTAGTAGAAGTAGTAAACCCGTAAAACAAAATAATAATGTAAATTCTATAAATTTCTCAAAATTTCAAGATTATTATGATTATGCAGTACAAAGGGAAACAGATGGTGAAAGATTTATTAATTCAGATATTAAAAAGGGGATGAATTGTTATTATGATGCAATTATGTGTTATAGAAAGGGTATAGAAATATTTCAAAAGAATTCAGTAGTTCTAAATAACGAACATGATATAAAATGTTGTAATAATATATGGTATAACTACTTAAGATTATTATTTTCAATTTTAAGTGAATTTAAATACGTTTCAGGATCAATAGATATTACTAATTTTTTACCTGAAAACTTAATGAAAAAAGAAATGGCTGACCTATTGTTTAACAAAAATGAGCTTGTACTAGAACTATACAAAGACTTTAAAAATTGTGCAGACAACATTATAGAGTTATCTGAAGATTCTTGGGATTTTTTTTTTAATTTTATTGAATTTTTAAACAGTTTTATTGATTGGGATATTGATGTAGATTTTGAAACTCAGCTTGCTGCTTTAAATTTACAACAAACTATTTTTGAACGCTTTATGACATTACAGATGGTGACTATCACGAATTACGTTAATAACAATCACTTAAGCAATAATAATTCTAAAGACCCTGTAATCCAAGCAAATATGAATATGCAGAAAGAGTTAAGATTTAAAATCAATAATGATAATGATAATTTTGCAGAAACAATGTCAAACTTGACTTTATCCACCTTCTTAGAAGTTTATATTATACTGTTTAATAGTTTAAGAGGCATTTTAGATACTTTCTATGAAAATATTAATAAACAAAATAAAGAATCTTTAGATTATGAACATTTAAATACGTTATTAAATGTATTAAGTTTAACTTCAAAAAATTATGAATTTAACTATAAAGAATTTTTAGACAATCTAACTCTTTATCAATTAAAAGATCAACAAATTGATAACCAATTGATTCTTGACGTTGAAAATTCTATAAATAGCGTGGCAATGCTATTAGATATACCTGTGAATAATTTTTTAAAAAATAAAATTGATACAAGATTTGAATCTTTGGTAAACAATCAAGAAAAAAAAATTACAGAAATACCTTTAAAATCGTTATTATCAGAGATTGATCAATGGGATGATGTTTTAGAAGTTTTAATGCCTATAGAAGATGTAATAAAAGCAATTGAAACTAAGGATGTAAATCTTTTATTAGAAAAAAATAACTTTATATTAAAAATTTATTCATGGGATTCTCTTTGGAGTTTGACAAGCATTTTAAACATATTAACTTCTGAAGCTAATAAAAGACTTTCAAATAAGGTTAAAACAGTTACCCAGAAGACTAAAGATTTTAGTCCAGATTGTTGTAATGTAGTTGAGATCTTACAAAATAAATCAGATTTGGAATTAAAAAGAGCTGTTTTAAAAATGATTCCTGATGCACAAGGTATGGTAAATCTAGATCAAAAAAATATTCTTTTAAAGAATAGTTTTGCCTATATGAAAAATGCATTATCTTACAGTCAATGGAATATGGGAGTTAATGAATACATAAAAGATAAACTGTATAGGAGTTACTTGTTAAAAGAAACACAAGATAAAGTAAAATCTCTTGAAAGTTTTTTTTAATATAAATATTTATTTATTTATTTATTTTCTTCTAGATAGTTTTAAAAAAATGATTTACATTTAATGATACTTCATAAAAAAAATTAAACATTTAAGACTTATATCTCTATTCTCAACAATTCAATTTGCTCATAAAAGAGATGACGTAAAAAACTGTATATAATCTGTAATTATTATATTGCCTAATCAGGACATGTGAAGGCTGTCTTTTTGTTTTTGAGGCTGCGTTAATCAAATAAAGCCGTTATTTTTTAGATCTTGAAGACAAAAAAAAATTTAAAAATAGAAATAATTATCATTTCATTAAAAAAAAAAAAAATTAATGATTAAACAGAAACTTAGATTGAATATTTATTCATATATATATATTTTTTTTTTTTTTTTTTTGATCTCAATTTCAACTTAAATATATCTTATAACTTTCTTAGTAAAAACAACTCCTTTTTTTTTATATTGCATAAGGTAATTAACTAAACTAACCATTGCTATCTAACTTATTAATAATAAAAACGCATTACTATCGCTGAATCGTATTATTAAATATACATGTCTAACAATAATATAACTAGCTCATCAAACTATGATGATTTTTTAAACATCTACGCAAACCCTAATAATAAGGAAACTAATAACCTAAAACATAATAATGATGAGGAAGTAATGTTTGAAAGCAGTTTTATCGATTTTCAAGATAACCCAAATGATGACTTTGGAATGGACAATCAAAACTATATAAAAAATTTAAAAAATATGGAGATGGATCCTTTTAAAAATGAACTGGAAATGTCTGAAAGTAATAAAGATGTAACATTAAACAACAATCCAAAGCATTACTTGCAAAATAATCAAAGAATAACCAGTAGTGCACATCTACTATCCAATAACATAAACTATGACTATAATGAAGAGGATTTTCAACATTATAACTCCTCAATGAATCAACATCATATGCCACAACAAAAATTTCAAGATTTAGAGACAGGAAATTATTACACATCGCATGATAATGAATCAATAGTTTTTGATATGAAAGGTGACGAATACCCAATTAATTCCTATTTAAGAAGAAATGGTACTATGTCTAACCCTTATAGAGATAATAAAGTTTATTATGATGTGTGGGTTAGAAATGAAGGGCCAATGATGAATGATGACCCTTTTCATCAACAAAATCAAACACAAGGTTATCAAAATGAATTTTCTCAGCAAAGAATGGATTTACCTGCAGTTTATGAACATCAAGATTTAGGTAGTGGAAATAGGGAATTATCACATGTCGATAATCAAAGAAACGATTTTTCACAAGATAATTATAATCAAATTGATCACGCAGATATTCAACTAAGGTCTGATGAAAATTATTCATATAAAAGAGAAGAAGAAGAATTTAATGATGATTATGATGGCGAAGAATATAAGAACATTTCAAATTCAGAATTGAACTCTTCTGATGTTAGTCTAGAGAGAAATGGAACTATTAATAAAAGAAGATTTTTATTAGAAAATGGTAATTTTGTTTTTGATTGCCCTTTAAGTTCAACTTTAATAAATCAATATTATAAGTCTTTTGATAACCCTACAAATGTTTCTAATGAATTTAAGTTTATGAGATACCAAGCTGTTACTTGTCAACCACATGAGTTTGCTTTTAATAATTATGTTCTAAGACAACAAAAGTTTGTTATACCAAGAGTCACCGAATTAATGATAGTTATTACAATGTATAATGAAGACGATTTTTTACTTGGTAGAACATTAAAAGGTGTTTTTGATAACATTAGATATATGTTAAAAAAGACTAATTCGCAATATTGGGGTCCAGATGCTTGGAAAAAAGTTGTAGTTACCATTGTAAGTGATGGTAGAACAAAGATTAACCCTAGAGCACAAGCTTTAATGAGTGCATTAGGATGTTATCAAGATGGTTTTGCTAAATCTGAAATTAATGATAAAGATGTAATTGCGCATGTTTATGAACACACCACAAAGGTTAATATTGATAGAATTAATGATGATGGAACAGTTCATTTAAAATGTGATCAAACATCTATTCCAACCCAGCTATTATTCTGTTTAAAAGAGCAAAATCAAAAAAAAATTAATTCTCATAGATGGGCTATTGAAGCATTTGCAGATGTTTTAAAACCTAATGTCATATGTCTTTTAGATGCAGGTACTATGCCAGGTAAAACATCTATTTATAACTTATGGAAAGAATTTAAAAATCCACAAGTTGGTGGTGCTTGTGGTGAGATTAAAGTAGATGTTGGTAAATTTGGTAAAAACTTAATAAATCCATTAGTTGCAGCACAAAATTTTGAATATAAAATGTCAAATATCCTGGATAAAACAACCGAATCCTGTTTTGGATATATTTCTGTTTTACCTGGTGCTTTCTCTGCATATAGATATCAAGCTTTGTTAGGTGAACCTTTAGAAAAATATTTCCATGGTGAAAGTGAAAATATCAAATTATTTGAATCAAATATGTATTTAGCAGAAGATAGAATATTATGTTTTGAAATCATCACTAAGCAAGACTTCAATTGGATTTTGAAATACTGTAAAAGTTCATATGCCTCAACTGATGTACCTGATAAAATTCCTGAATTTATTTTACAAAGAAGAAGATGGATGAATGGTTCATTCTTTGCTGCATTATATGCATTTGTTCATTTTGGAAAAATTTGGTCATCTGGGCAAACACTGGTAAGAAAAATCTTTTTGACTATAGAAATCTTCTACATGATGTTTCAAACATTAGTTTCATGGTTCTCATTAAGTTCCTTCTTTTTGGTATTTAGAATTTTAACATTATCATTAAGTGTTACTTATCCATCAGTAAGTGCTTTTAATTATTTGGCTGTTATATTCTTATGGATTTATGGTTTCACAGTATTAGCAACTTTTATTTTATCCTTAGGTAATAGACCACAAGGTACGCATAGATTCTACTTGCTAGTCTTTGTATTTTTTGCAATTTTAATGGTTTATACTATTGTTGCAGCAATTTATTTGTCTATACACACTGTTAAACAGCTAGTTGATAGTGAGACTACAGTTACATTTAAGACATTAATCTTAAAATCACAATTTAGAGACTTATTAATCTCAATGGGTTCAACTTATGTCTTATACATTTTAAGTAGTATCGCATATTTAGATCCATGGCATATGATCACATCATTTATTCAATACTTGTTGATAAGCCCTTCATATATCAATGTATTAAATATTTATGCATTCTCAAATCTACATGATATAACATGGGGTACCAAAGGAGCTGTTAAAGGTAAGTTTTTAGGTAAAGTTGAAGCAAAAACTGATGGTACAGTGCAAACAGAGATTCCAATAAGTGCAAACGAAATAGAAACAAATTACAGACTTTACGCTAAAATATTAGCTGTTAAAGATGAAGAAGAAGAAACTCCCAAAGCTACTAATGCAGATGAAAAAAAGCAAAGTTACTATGCAACAGTAAGATCTCTAGTATTGATTTTATGGATTTCTACAAACTTTGCTGTGATCTCCATCATCTTAGAAGTTGGTGGTTATTCACAATATGATGCTTTAAAGAAAACACATGAAAACGCATATACACATACAGTTGAAGTTGTAGGTAAAAGAGCTAAAATTTACTTTGCAATAATTTTATGGGTAGTTGCATTTTTAGCAGCAATTAGAGCGATAGGTTGTGGTACTTATATAATTGGAAGATATTTTGGAAAATCCAGATAAAGAATAATAATTCCATCGCAATTATCAGTAATCAATTTGTTTAAAAAAAAAAAAAAAAAAAAAAAAGAATATTTATGATTTGTATAGTATATATGTAACATCGATTATAATTAAAGTAAACATTAATTTTTCTGTTAATTTTTTTTTTTTTTTTCTTAAATTTTTCTAAATATTTAAAAAAAAAGTTAAATTAAACCAATATATATGTATAAATAATGAGAGTGATAATTCAAAAAGTAAGTCAAGCATCAGTAACAGTTGAAAATAATGTTATATCACAAATTAATAAGGGATATTTTCTATTAGTAGGAATTTCAAAAACAGATACAGAAGATGAAATTAAAAAGTTCGCTAAAAAAGTATGTGGATTAAGATTATTTGAACAAGATGAAAACGATATATTCAATAATTTATGGAAAAAAAGTATTAAAGAAGTTGATGGAGAGATATTATCTGTTTCTCAATTCACATTATATGCCAAAACAAATAAAGGAACAAAACCTGATTTCCACAGATCTCAAAAAGGTGAGATAGCAAACCCATTATATCAATCTTTCTTAGAACATCTAAGAAAAGAACTTGGTAGTCCAGAAAAAGTTTTAGATGGTAAATTTGGTGCTATGATGAGTTGCTCGTTAACAAATGAAGGTCCTTGTACTATTATCCTAGATTCAGAAGATTAGATGTATATCCAGATATTATATAAAAGTGAGTTAATATTGGTCACGTGCTTTTTGATATGTATGTATGGATTTTTTTTTTTTTTGATAAAACTGAAAATGTTTTTTTGTTATATAAGTCTATATTAAACACGAAAAATAAGAATGGTTAAAAAAAGGCAAACTATAATATTCAAACCATAATAAATTATAATAATAATAAAATCCAAAGTATAATTTAAATTATTTATTAAATAGTTTTACAAGATTTTATGATTGTAACTATATATATATATATATAAGAATTGAAAGAAACATAAGTTTTACTATTTGTTTTTTGACTATATAAGATGAAATTAATTAAAGAATTTAAAGATATATCTAAAGCTACAGATAAAAATGAAGCAGTGACTTTTAAAGGACTTGTACATAACATATTTAAACATGGCAATGGGAATTATATTGTTCGTGTCTTTGATCCATCTGTGTGTAAAACTTTGGATGATATTAAGGATAAACAAATTACAGTGTTTATAAGTCCTGAAATCCAATCTCAGTTTGTAGAAGATTTGAAAAAGTTCAATGATTTAAGCAATATACAACGTTTAGAAGAAGTATTTAAAAGAAACATTTTGATTTTTGTCCAATTTAGTGGAAAAGTTTTAAGCACAGCTAAGTTGAACTTTGTTTCAACATTTAATTTTAAGCTATTAACTTGTGAAAAGTATCTTGAAACAAGTACACCTAATGAGCCAGAAGAGATTGAGATGATTAAGAAAGCTATAATTATGTTGAATTTATGGAATTCAAGTGATGATATTCAATTTTTATTTGATACCAATAAAAACCAAGAATCAGATATTCATTTTTTAATTGAATATAACAAAACAGCAAGATCTGTGAGAGAGCAAAAATATGCAAAAGCTTTAATAAATGATTCAAATACAGATGATGATGATTATGATAGTCAAGTTGGTTTGAATGAATTTAATAAATCCGAATTTAAAATATCAAACATAGAGACATCTGAAAACAAAACAAATAATGTTGATGCAGATAAAGAAGAGAAGGAAGATAATAAAGAAAATAATTTTTCTGATATCACACCAGAAAAAAATGAGCCAAAAAAGCAAATACCTAAATTTGAGCTTTCGCCACCATCATCAAGTGATCAAGAAATTATTTCATCGTCACCATGCGCTCATAAAAAACCAGAAGCTGAAGGGAAAGAAATTAACAATAATAGAGACTTTGAATACACTGGGTTAGAATTTAATAAAGAAAGCGATAGTGAAAGCATAAGGTTAGTTACAAATGAAAAAGAAGAGTTTCCAAAAATACACACTCAAAATGAAAGCCATAAAGTTGATAAATGTTTAGATTTTAATTTTGAAGATTCAGATGAATCGGAATTTGATTTAGTGTCTGGAAAAAGAAAGGGGAAGGAGTTGTCATTAGAAAAAGAAATTAAAAAGCCTAAACTATCAAAGATTAATAATATTTCTAATGCTGATTATTTAGAAGATCAAGGATCAGACTCTTCTGAATTTTTTGATGCTAAGGAACCAGAAAGAATTGAAAAATTTATTAATGCAGAAACAGGTGATTTAATACAAACACAAAACAGTAAAGAATTATTTTCTCAAAGTCAGCCACTAACAAATGAAGAATATGGTATTTACAAGACATACGAAGATGATTTAGAAAACCATATTAATTTAACAGAAGAAGAAATATCCAGTGAAGAGGAATTTAAAGAGTCTAATCAAAAAATAAATAATGAAAATTCTAAAGCTATTGTATATAGCTCTGACAATATTTCAAATATTGAAAATGATCAAAATAATGAGTTAAAAGTTAATGGCCAAAATGAAAGTAAAAAATCAGAAGGTATTATCATAAGGTCACAATCTCAAAATGAGTTTCACATTTCAAATAGTCATCCTGAAAAAAATAATGAATCTGAAAAAGAAAGTGGTATTATAGTAATGCACACAGGGGTTCAAACTAACATAAACTTTTTAGCAATGGAACTTATGTCAAAAAAAGTTAGGTCTTTATTTAACTCTAAACTGGAATTAAGTGATGAGAAAGATAACAGCAATCATTCCAATAAAAACATATTGACAGAACTAGATAATGGTAACAAAGAGATAACTCGGAATAGCATAGTAGATAATGAAGATTATACTGATGTTAATATGAAAGATTTTCCAAACACTCAAAGAGAAATGAATATTCACGGTATACCATTAAATCCACCTAATGAGGAAGGTCTTGGTAAGGAAATCGAAAGTATACTTATAGTAGAACAAGGTGATATAGAAGCTTTGGAGCGTGATAGGTTTGCTGTTGGTAGCTCTCCTATAAAACAAAATCATTCATTAGTAAACCAAGATAATGAAAATGCGATATTGTTCAGTGATAAAGACAGTAATGATGAACATGAAGTTATAAATAACATAGATAATCAACAAGAAAAAACAAATTCTGAGTTTGACACAGAAAGTGATGATGAGGAAAGCATTGATCTTGATATTGAACGTGTTAAAAAAAATAAAATTGATATTAAAAGTGAAGGGTTATCAAAAATACATAGGCTTGTTAAAGATGATGGAAATGTTTCACTTATTAAGTGTTATGTTATTGGTTTGCTGCCATTTACTGGAGAAATTGAAATAAGCAAACACTCCTCATTTACCTTAGTTATCGTTGAAGCTACAGATTATGAAAGATGTTTATCTACTAATCAAAAGATAATTAACTATAGTGTTAGAATAGATGTTAATAATATACTTTCATTGACACAAAAACTAAACATAAAAGATTTAAACAACTTTGATAGCATTTTATTGTATGAAAAAGTTTATAAAGGTTTGGGTATCGGTCTTGATATTACGGTAGACTTAAATATTAGAAAACAAACAAAAAATGATAAATATCAATGGTTTTATAAAAAAACTATAGACATGGATATTCTGAATAGAATCACCCCACCTTTGGTAAATGACACAGAAGCTGATATAATATTGGACAATTCATTAAAAATTAATGAATTAAATTATCAAAATATAGGGAAACAAAATATTTATGTTTGTTTGGTAGGGTTAAGAATTAAAAAAGATGGGCGAGGCTATAGGCTATTAGTTACAGATTTTGAGGATTTTGAAACTGCAGATCCAGTGACTATTAGTGGAGTTACATCCCTATGTGGAAATGAATTATTTAATGTTAGAGAAGTTTTTGTTAGAAATGCAATACTCTTTGAAGATATTATAAAACAGGTTAATGATGTTGTAGGAACTAGTATTAATTCAAAGTTAACAGAAGGTGGATTTGAAAATAGATTTTTTATTGATTATCCATTACTCGAATATGGTATTTTAGGTAAACTTTCAAGTTGGACAAAAGAATATAGAGGTCTTTTGGATTTATACATGAATAAATTAGTTTTATTTCCTAGCAATAAAACACTAGGTGGATCAAGAAATGAAGTTGATAAAGTTCATGAACTTTATAAGAAATATGATAATCTGACTACCTTTGAATTTAAAAAAGAAAATTTTGAAAAAATTAATAAATGTTTACCATATATTAAAAATGAAGATAATATAATACTAGATATTGAAGATGGTTTAAATAAAAAATTAGAAGCACTGGCTTTGGAGAATTTGAAATACAATCAAAAACAATTGAAGAAATATGTACATGAAGAACTGACTGATAACGATGAAATTGAAAATGTCCAAGATATTGGTAAGTTAGCCGAATTGAAAAATAATGAATATGTTCTTTATAAAATAACTGAGTGTGAAATAATTAATATCAGCTATATGTCAGAAAAATCATTGCAAATAACAATAAGACAGAAAGATATAACAATGGATGTTTATGTTTTAAAAGATAAATATGTTAAACTTATATGTGGAGAAGATAATGTATTAGAAAAGAGTAAAAAAAGAGATGCATATCCGATCAAGGCACTGGTTAATAAGATGAAATTTCCAATCACATTAGATAGTCCAATATTCATAACTTCAAGAATTGTTGAATTTAAAAAAAATAGAGAAGGTTTACAATTGTGGGAAATGGTTGGCTTTAAAGAACTATGGTTATCTGATGAATAAATGTTTTAATGGTTCGTAGTTTTCATTTTATTTAAATGACCTTGTTGGATGATAAAGTTAGCAACATAATTGGTATTAAAAATTCATAGTCAACTAAATGTTATAAGATTTAAATTAATGACGTATGTTAGGCTTGATATTTACATATTGTGGCTAAAGATTTTTTTTTTTTTATCGAGAATAATACCGATATAATACATAGTGCATATGCTTTTTATTCTTTCATCAACAGATGAGATATTTTATATCTTTTTTTAAGGGGAATGAACAATTACTATGAATATTATAAAAAAAAAAAGATGATAATTTTTAATAATGACATAATTTATTAAGAGAAGTCAACCTACGAAATTATTTATTGTCAACAAAAAAAATTAATCATTTATTTTCTGTTTTCGACTTTTTTTTTTTTGAATAAAAGGCAACTGAAGGAAGGTGATATCTAAGATCTTTCATACTCACCCCTTAATTTTTTTAATCTTTATTATTATTTATTTTAAGGGAATGTTTTATTCAATTGATATAAATAAGATGAGTATATTTTTATTAATTTAAATAATTATGAAAAATTATAATAAGATATTACTTATTATTAGTATTGATTCCATTTATTTAGAAATAATAATAAAAAAGTTTGAGATTAACCTGCAAAACACTATAACTTTATAAAAAAAATTATATAAAATTATTTACTTAACATGAAAAATTCTAGAAGAATCATAGACGCAATCTTTTTAATCTTATTAGCAGGAGCTGTAGTATTATCAATTTTTGTTATTTTATCGGGTGGAAAAACTACTGGATTTTTAACAAAATTCTATTGGATAAAAGCTGATACATCAGGCATCCCAAATGCATCAGAAGAGACATACTGGCTTAACTATATGTCTTGTGCAAGAAGCCTTGATTCAGATGATTTTGTAAACTGTACCAGCAAAAAACCAGCCTATCCATTTTCACCTGTTAACAACTTCAACACACATGTAAATGTACCTTCCAAATTTATAGATAAAAGAAACACATTCTTCTATTTATCAAGAGTAGGATGGTCTATGTGGTTAGTGGGGTTGGTCTGTTTATGTCTTTCCCTTATCCCAATTATTCTCACTGTCATTCTATCAAAGCCAGTTATATTTATGGTATCAACATTATTAATTTGGGTAACATGGTTTTACTTAACATTAGGTGCTTGTTTATGGACAGCAGCTTTCGTTATGGGTAAAAACGCATTCCGTGATGATGGAAGAAGTGCCAGCTTAGGTATCAAATTATTTGCTTTTACCTGGGCTACAGTATTTATCCTCACCTTAGCAGCACTCTGGTTCCCAATTTCTGGATTTGTTGCAAAGAGATATCAAACAACCATTGATAGACAAAACGCTGAATATTCTGAAAATGTATACATCAATGAAGAGCAAGATACTAATTTGGAAAATAGTGCTAATGGACGTGGTATCGATATGAGTGATTCTGATTCTTATATTAACAAAAACTCAGAATATAGCAATCCAAACTTTGAGACTAATACTGCTGCTGTTGTTAATACTAATAATAATGCAACAAAAATTAATACCACAGATGTATTAGTGCAAGAAAAGAATGCATCTGGTATTTTAAATGTTCCATTCCAAAACAAGGTTATTAAGGAAGAAACAACTGCAACAGGTCGCTTAAGCCAAGTTTAATCTCATCTTGTATTGAGAGAACTATTATTAATATAATTAATACTCGCTAAATCTGATGTAAAGATATTTAGAATCATGGTATATTAAAATATCGGCGATTTTTTATCTTTTTATAATCTCTATATAATAATATATATATATATATACCCTTATTATTATTATTATTATTATCACGTTTTTTTTCTTAATATGCATGTTTTGCATAAGTGGTTTTTATTTTATGCATAAGTAAATGTATCGTTTGTTAGTGATTATATAAGGGAAATTGTTTTTGCGATTTTAATGTAGTTGATATCTATTTTCACTTAGAGATTATGCTTATTTTCTTAAATCGGGGTTAATAATTAATTTAAAAATATATATTTTTTACTTAAAAGACATTTTTCTTTTAATTAATCTTTAATGATGTTTTTATTTAATATTGTTTAGATGTATAAATAAAATAGATATAGTGCATAAACTAATATGATGGATGAATTTGTAGTGTTTAAATAATCTAATAAATATGGGTGTTTTAAAAAAATTAAAAACATGCACACACCATATATAAATTCAAGTTTTATAGACGATACTCATTAACATTTTATATTTTGTAATCTTAAATAAAACTGCAAAGTTTTAATTCAAGAAAAAGATTAGTTTGCTTAGTTTTATAAACCATACAATTTAAATATATATCATTATTATACATTCTTAACATGGCTAAAACACGCAAAAACAGTACTAGTGCTAATCTAAAAGAAACGGTTGAGCAAATTCAAAAAGATATAAGTTCTAGAAGATCATCAACATCATCACTGAATGACATTCAACATATAAAAGGTAGTAATAGGAAATTCAATGCAAACAACAAACAACAAGTTCAACTTCCAAAGATTACTATCATCTCAACTAAGGTTCAAACTATGTCACCTTATTACACTGAGCTTTGTCAGCAGGATAATACAAACATTCAGGAAGAAAATAATGATGCACTTTTATTATCATTTAGATCTTTTAAAAATAAAGCTGATAAAAAAAATTATTATTTGGACCTACTAAGTAAATAAAATTCATTAAAATTCCCTCTTTATTATGAAACGTAATATGTGTCTTTTTTTTAAATATTAATAAATAACCGCGGTTTTAAAGAGCATGAAGACGCAATGCATATACCATAAGCAAAAAAATATTGAAAAACAAAAGAAACTTGATGATGGCAAGGAGCATACGAGTTAATAATATTCATCAAAAAAAATTACATGAACTGCATAAACTGAACGTGTTTTAAAGCTTAATAGTAAATAAACTCGGAGAAACATTGTTGTTTATATTTAAACTTATAATAAACAAAATTGACTTATAAGCTATTAAAAGATGCATATTTGTAATAAAATAACTGCATATACTCATTCTCAACAAGTAGCATACAAATACCAAAGTAAAAAAAATTATTCGCATATATCTAGATGCATGTATACATATATGATGCTAATTTTTAAGCATCATTGAAATTTTGTATAAGGAGTTAATAGGCTCTTTTTTTTTCTGCATGTATTATGTCAATAAAATTTGTTTATTTAATAATAAATTAAATTCCTTTTCATTTTTTTGTCTGTATTTTTTTTGAACATGCCATAAAACAAACACTTTTTTTTACAAAGTTTAAAGAAATTATGTTTATATATTGAGCAAAAAAAAAAAAAAAAAAGGGGAGTTTGCTGTTCGCTATTTTTTTTTTATTTTTTTGCCAGAATGGCAAAAAATATGTATATATATATACATATATATATTTGATCTATGGTATTTTTGTTATTATTTTGACTAATAATAAAAATTTTCATTCACATTCTCTTTTTGTTTTTATTTTTTTTTTTTTAAATAAACATCTAATCTTAAAAAGTTTATCTTTGATAAACAATATTTATTTATTTAAACACACAATTTTAAACATTTAATTTAATCATATTAATTAGTAAAACACCAAGGAGCATATTAGAAAAAACATTTGTATTTAGATCTAACATATTTGGCTATCAATACCATCTTTGTTTTTTTATTGCATTTTAACTTTTTTTTTAAATAAAGAAACACCCACTAATTCCTAAATTAAAAACATAAGTATAGCATTGTGTACTTTCATTATTTAAGGTATTAATCCTCTTTTTGTTTAACAAATTATTGAATTTTAATATTCAATAAAATATAAAATTACTTTAAAAATGCAAATTATTTCTGATAATAGCACAGATTCTAACCAAGATAATAAATCAATACATGTTCATGAGCATCAATTCAAAAACTTAACTGAGACATCTTTTAATCAGAATGACCAAGTCTTTCATATGCCAAATAGTAACCTTGCAACACCAGATGATGAAATACATATAAAATTACAAAATTTCTCTATTAACAATAAAATTAAGGATGAAACTAATAATCATTACTCTCCAAACAATTCAATTACAAGTGCAAATACAATTAATGTCGCATTAAGTGGTTCAAAAGGTTCTCATTCAAGTAGTACACATGCACCTATTGAAGATAAACTAGGTAGCACAATTAATAGGTTATCTATTGATGCTTCTTTAGCACAAACGCCTTTTAAAAATAACAGTATTTCATCAGATATGTTTTATCGTCAACAACAACAAGACATTATGTATTCATTAAAGCAGCAGCAGCAACAACAACAACAACAACAACAATCATTATATGTGCTTAAAATTCAGAACATTCCAAGTGATTTAACAGCTAGAGAAAGTCACTTATTATTTGCATTAATGTACGATTGTGAACCAAGATCTATTGAGATTCTACAAGATGGTGCAGAAAAGTTTATTAAAGCTACAATTCCAGATTTACAAACTACGGTTAAAGCAGCTATAACATTAGATTCTAAAAAAACTTTATTTGGTCCTTATTTTCCTTTTAAATCTTTTATCCAGGTATTTGATAACCAAAATATGCAGCAAATACCATTCAATGACCCAGCAGCAAGCATTCACCAAAATAAATCTATTATTTCAACCCCACAAAGCTCTAACAGATTAGGTTTTGTCAACCCATTCAATGGTTCATCAAATTCACAAATTGAAGAAAGCAATAATAGTCATGTAGGCAGCTCATGGTATAACCAAAATCATCATCATCAAAGAAGAGATACTAATTTAAGCTATTTACAACCATCTGCAAATGTAGAGCCTAATGATGATGTTAGAAATAACTCAGAATCAACAGTGTCTAATTACTTTACAAACTATTTAGGCCTTTCTGGAAACATTAACAATAATGTCAGCAACGGTAATAACTTTGAAATAACTAACTCTAGAGTCAATTCAGTAATGGGCTTATATTCTCCACCGAATAGTGCTCCTCCTATGAACGGAAATTCATTATTTGCTAATAACGTAGGTGGGATTAAGAATAACTCTTCTAATTCTATATCTGATATGACAACATTATCGAATGTAAGAAAATCCTACTTAGCAATGACAACAGCTACACATGGAAATGATCCTAGAATGAGCATTTCAGCTGGATCCATAGATGGTACTGTGTTGAGATTGCAAGAATATATTGTTAATAATAACCACTTAAGAAACTTGCCTATTATCTTTGCATCCATTCCGGGAATAACAGAACAAGATTTAGATATTATGAGTAAAGTACCACCACCTGCAAACCCAGCTGATCAAAATCCGCCATGTAATACTTTATATGTTGGAAACTTACCTCCTGAAACTAAAGAGCAAGATATGAGATCATTGTTCCAAAATGAGGAAGGGTTTAGTAGACTTTCTTTTAGAAATAAGCCTAATAATAACAACTCAAGTAATCATGGTCCTATGTGTTTTGTAGAGTTTGAACAAATTTTATATGCTACCAGAGCACTAGCAAAGCTATATGGTGCACAAATACCATCAAAGAGTATAGAGTCCAAAGAAGAAAATGCTGAAGATGGTCAAAATTCAAACACTAGTACAACTAATATGAACAAACTGCTTGGTATAAGACTTTCATTCAGTAAAAATCCATTAGGTGTAAGAAATACACAAACAACTATGGCACATATCCACAATAATTCTAATAATAACAATGGAAATGAATCATGGTCAAAGTTTAACATGTCTAATAGGAAATCAATTGTAAATTCAACTTTTAATAAAAATATAGGAAGATCTTATACAATTCCTAATGAAACAGAATATTCTATCAGACAGAGAACGAATACTGTTTCACCTACTCAAGGAGTGAATGTATACAATAGTCAGAGTAAATTTGATAACATTAGGTAAATGTTTTAGGTTATGTGTATAAATTACTATGCAAGAAATATTAAGATAATGTTATTAGGTTTCAATTACATAAACATCCATAGGAGACATCTAGTTAATTTAATTTTTTTGCTTATTACATAAAACATAATTAAATATATATGCGATTTATAAAAATACTGCATGATCATATAAAACAATAAAGATTTCAGCTTGTCATATCTCTTTATTTTTAAAAAAGAGATGTTTTGTCAAAATTATAAAAGTTTATTTATTTTTCCTAAAAGAGAAAAGGTCACATTTATAAAACTAACTAAAGCTATCACTTTCATATATATTTTTTTATTTCAAACAAAAACAATAAATAAACATTGAAAAGAAAAAAAATGAATGAATGTCAAACATAACTTTAGATATTGATTTTAAATTTTATAAAATGAAAAATAAATATTATAAATAATAAATATCCTTCATTAAGCTTTATTAATAAAAAAAAACTAATGTAGAAATTTAAAAAAATTATAAAGATCAAAAAAAAAACAAAAAACAAAAAAAACAATATTATATTATATTGCACACTTTAATAAAATATTTTTTTTTCTTGTTGGAATTTAATAAAAATATTTTTTTTTTTTTCTTATTTATTGAATTACCTTAATCTAAAACAAATATCAATATAATAAACCAACATCTAAAAATTTATTTTTGTTTTCTTTTAAAATGAATAACTCATCTAGTCGCTCAGTTACATCTAATGAGAGAAGAAAAGAGTCACACAAAAACTCAATTAAATATACAATTTTACTTTTGGGTGCTGATAGTTTAGGTAAATCAACATTTGCAAATAATTTACTAAACAGAAAAATTTTTTCTTCTTCAAAAGACACTATTAGCCAATATTCTCATATTATAACTACCCCAGGTGAAGTTGATCATGTTGAAATTATTAAACCTTTAAAAGTTGCTCTTTACACAGACGGATATAATTTAGTAGAAGAAACATCCAAAAGTAATCAAAACAATCACGAAGGACTTTTTCATTTGCAATCTGTTGGTCTTGCGATCACATCTGAAGATGAAGAGTTAGATTTGACGATTTTAAAATCTGTAGGTTTTGGAAATTCTATTAACAATAATAGTTCAATTGACGAACTTCAGTTATTTTTAGAAGATCATTTTAACCAAGTTTTAGCTGAAGAGACACGTATCAGAAGAAATCCACGTTTTGAGGATGGAAGAATTCATGTTGTTTTATACTTTTTAGAGCCTAATGGACATGGATTGAAAGAAATTGATTTAACAACTATGAAAGCATTAAGTAAATATTCAAATATCTTACCTATTATTGCTAAAAGTGATTCTTTGGATGAAGCAGAATTACAAAGTTTTAAACAAAAAGTGATTTATGATCTTGAGTACTATCATATTCCTTTTTATAAATTTGGATTAGCTAATCAAGACTTAGATGGTTCTTATGAAGAAGATTTGGAAACTATTAAAGATAATGAATATTTAGACTCAATTCAACCATTCTCCATTGTTACCTCTGATCATGTAAATTCAGAGAACAAATACTGTAGAAGTTATAATTGGTTAGGGAAAGATTCATTAGTCCCTATTGATGATATGGAGTTTAATCAATTATCAGTATTAAAAAGAGTTTTATTTGGTTCTCATTTACAAGATTTTAAGGATACTATGACTAACTTCTTATATGAAAATTATAGATCAAATAAATTACAACTTTCATTTGGTAATTCTCCAGGGTTTAATATGGAAGGTAAAAGAAGTGGTAAAATCTCACAAAGTCCATCTTTTGTTGATTTAAAGAAGAATAGTCATCCAGAATATGGGATTAATGCATCTTCTTCAACACCAAGCTTAAGCAATTTTCAACAATTAGTCTTAAATGGCCAGCAATCCACTTATTCTTTAAACAACATTATAAATTCAGAAAATAATGGCAACTATACAGGCGATATTAATGACTCTACTGTATTACAACATAGTATTAAGAAGGATTCCATCAGAGAAGATGTAATAAGAGACAAACAAAACCTTAGAAATATTTCTCAAACTGTACCATATCAGCTAGCAAGAGACAGACTGCTGCATCAAAAGCAAAAGCTAGAGAAAATAGAAACTGATAGTGCAAGAGAATTACAAAGAAAGATTGATGAACTAGAAAGAAAAGCTAAAGAATTAAAAAGTAGAGAAAAGCAATTAAAACTTCAACGTTTGAAAGAAAGAAATCAAGATGATGATATTGGTTCAAAGGTTGATATTACTAATGATGATGTTTCTGTAGCTCAAGATATTGAAGAAAATCATTCTGATGTAGATATTCTAAAACAAGCCCAACCAAGTGAAAAGTACATCATAGATAATGGCACTTCTTTGTCTGATGATGATTTTGAAAACGATGACAACTCTGTAGTTAAAAATAAGCTTTAAAATAGAGATTAATTGAAATCTTTTTTATTGTTGTAAATTGTGTATATATATATACCGTGTTTTGAAATAACTAATTATAACTTTTATAACATTTTTTGCAGTTTATATTTAAAAATATTTAATATCTTTAATCATTTATGAGTAAACCATATATATATAGTTTAGTATTATTATATTTCATATATATAAGTATAAATATTTATACTTTATTGAATTGAACAGCAACCACCCTCCTTTACAGTCTTTACTAAAAGACTAGTTCTAACAGCAGCTTCAAATACATCATCAACACCTTTGCCTGTTAATGCAGAGCAATACATTGATCTATTCGCACCAATGTCTCTAGCTACACTATCGACCTCTCTACTATCCACAAAATTTCTTTTACTACTTTTTGAGTTGTCCTCTAATAAATCCTCTTTTAATCCCACAAGAATCACTGGACAATCTGGAACATACCGCACACACTCTTGTATCCATTTAGTCCTAATATTGTATAGTGATTCTTTATCATCAACGGCAAAGGCAATAATGATTACATCCGCTTTTGAGTATGATAATGGTCTTAATCTCTCATACTCTTCTTGTCCTGCAGTATCCCATAAAGATAACTGTATATCAATTCCATCAACTCTGCAATCCGTCACATAATTCTCAAAAACCGTAGGTTGATAAGTAGTAGGAAAAGATCCGAGTGTAAAAACATGGAGAAGTGATGTCTTCCCACATGAATCTCCAATGATCACTAACTTTCTTCGTAGCGTATTGCTTGACATTTACTTTTCTTTTTTTTTTTTAATGACCTGATGTCTATACTTCTTGCTAATTGTATGACTTTAGATATTAAATACAATTATATAACAGAATATAAGACTATTTTATAACTATTTTATTACTGGGGTTCTCTCCTTTGATATACCTAAAACTAATAATAATATTAAATATTACTTTTTTTTTTTTTTATAAAAATAATAAAATAGGTTGTAAAAAAATATATGTGTGTGATAAGTTTAATAGTATGTATCTATACACCTTAACTTATTATTTTTTTAATGTTTGATAACTAATCGCTTGATTAGATATTATACTCTCGACTGGGCTTCTTTATAAATTTAATTTTTTTCTTTATATATATTCTGTAAAACTTTTTTCCATAAAAAAAAAAATAATAATAATAAAAAGAGCATTTATTTACTTGTTTCCTTAATGAAATTTAAAACTACTAAGGGCAATAAATGCTATTTTTAAAAAAAATTTATTTATTACTAAAAAAAAAAAAAAAAAAATTAATATAATGATTATATCACTGCACCTATTTAATCATGTGCAGCCTTTAAAATTGAAAACTCGGTCAGAATAACTCTGTGAATATATACGTACATAAATTATATCATGTTATCTTAGTAAAAAGTCACATCTTAATCTTTAAATCTTTAAAAAAAAAAAAAAACTACTCAACAGTTATTTAAAATACTTTATATAGAATTTAAATCACCAAATGTTATCGTTAGCATTTCCATAAACATTCTTTGTTAAATCAAACCATACATGGGTTATGTTCCCATGTACATCCTTGCTTAAAAACAATATGTCTTTGTATTTATTATTAAATCCAAAGCTTGACATCTGTTCTAAATTCATTATAAAGATATTGTAAAGAGCAGATGTTTTATTTGATTCCAGAACATATGAATAAAACATAGATACATTCAATGTCGGTGGCTCAAGTGGATTTTGTTTAATATACTTCACGTAACTATCATAAATCATATCATGTGAGATGCCACCATTCAGTTGGTTGTCACCATCGCTAGTATTAACTAGAGACCCCCTACTCATACCCATTTGTTGCATACCTAATTGAGGGTTATTATACCCATAATTTTGCATCAGACCGTTATAATAATTGGTCAGAACACTAGAAGCATTATTTTGATTATTGATATCATTTATCATTCCTGTGTGCTGTTGAGGAGGGTTCATCATATATCCAGTATTAACACCAGACATCATTTGACTAACACTACTACTATTCACACTGTTCTGTACATTATTCGTAGTATTATTCCATAATCCTCCGTAAGCACTGGAGGTAGATGTTAACGGATTATCAATGTATGATAACATCTGTAATGGTCCATTTCCATTTGTAATAGTGCTGGTACTATTAACGTTCGAATGATTCATATTTACATTACCACTATTATTTATCATATTTACAGTTGTACCATTTTGTGGAATAGAGTATCCAGATGATGTCTGATTAAAGTTTGGCGCATATATGGAGTTATAAAATGAGGCATTATTAGAATTATTGTTACTTATAAAACTACTATTTGCCAATCCTTGTGATGCAGGTGGACTTACGAAATTGTTTTGAGCTACTGGTGCGTTACTTAAACTGCCGTTTCTATCACTCAATAATGACTGTATGCTATCATTAACTTTATCTTCATTATTCATCATCATTGAATATGAATTACTTGCTGGATTCAGCATATTTAGCATTTGTGAAGTTTCATCCATGGATTCATTTTGTAGTGCCCCTAAAATACTATTTCTTGTTAATCCACTAGTTAATTTCTCTTGCTCTTTTTGTTTTAAAGCTGCCTCAGCTTCTTTTCTTTCAGTTTCTTTTCTTTCTTCTTCTTTTAATAACTGCAACATCTTCTTTTCCTCTTCTTTCTCAAGTAATCTCTTTGCCTCAGCTTCTTGCTCTAATTTTCTTTTCTCTTCTTCTTTTTCTTGTTGTTTTTTCTTCTTCTCTTCATCTTTTATTTTCTTTTGTTCTTCTTTCAATTTTCTTTGCTCTTCTTTCAATCTCTTTTGTTCTTCTTTCAATTTTCTAGCTTTTGCTTCAGCTTCATCTCTTTTAGCTTGTTCTTCTTTTTTCTTTCTAATCTGTTCATCCCTTTTAATCTTCATTTCCTCAGCTTTTCGTCTTTGTTCTTCTCTTCTTCGTTGTTCTTTTTCTTCTTTTTCTTTCTTTAATCTCTCATCCTCCTCATCTTTTAATTTTTGTTGCTCTTTTAATTTCTTAGAATCTTGTTGTTGCTTCTTTTTACTTTTCTCTTTCTTTTTTTCCTTCTTTTTCGTTTTAGTATCTTTTGCTCCCTCTTCTTCCTCTAATTGTTTTAATAATAATAACCGCTGTTTCTCCGCCTCTTGTTCTTTGGATGCTTTCTCCAGTCTTTCAATTAAAATATACTCAACAGCAGATTTAATCATTGATTTACATCTATTGTAGATTCTTTCTTTTTCTTCATAATCCTCAAACATTGAGTCGCTATATTCACCGTCTTCTTCCACAACATTCAATTCTTCTATTTCACCCTCTTTTTTTTTAGAATCTTCTTCTTCGCTACCTTCACTATCATATTCATAAATTTTATTTTCTACATAATCTAAAAGTTTGTCATTATAATTACCTGCATAATCTTCATCGCTATAATCATAATATTCCAAATCTTTTGATGAATTTTTTGCAAATTTCAAATGCATACCTACTTCTTCATCCGGTAACTTAACATCAATCAAAGATGCTAAATCATCTTTAAACAAATCTCTAAAAAATGAATCATAATCTACACTTATGACCTTTTCACTAGATTTTATTTCATTGCTTAGAGATTTGTTATTAAAGTTATTTTTATCTTCATTAGTATTACCTAAAGTATTATTAGAATGATCAAGTAAAGCTAAATCAGGTTGTTCCACACCTGTAACTTCATCAACAAATCCTTTAACATCTTTCAGATGGTCAGAAAATCTAGAAAGATCAACCTTAATATCAATGTGTTCGCATTTACTCATCTTATTAGTCTGTTCTAAAAGATATGCTTCAGGTTCTTCAATATCATTTGAACCTTCATGCCACACAATTTCTGATAACTTTTTTAAATTATTATATTGTTGTTCTTTCTTATCCTCACTACTTTTTGTTAAAATATTAGTTTTTAAAGAATTATAAAATGAATCGGCTGAAAATGATTCTTTATCGGCTTCTTTCTTATCCTCCACATTTAAAAAATCCATGTTTGCTTGGTTAAGCATATCAACAGTCATATCATCTTGTTTCTCTTCAGATAAATTGATTTCTTTCATCTCATCTAGATTGGATGCCTGACTTCCTTCTTTATCAGTATCACTATCTTTTTTTATCCAGCCTGCAGCAAGACCATATTTCCCTAGCATATCTGGATTTGGTAATAAAGATAATGATTTCCTTAGAACTGTGTCATTTGTAGGGTTTAAAGAAAACCAGCTCATATATTCATCCATTTTTTTAGAGTTTTCATTAAAGTCTATATTGATATCTTTATTTATATTGGTGTTCTCTTCTGCTGAATTAATAGAAGTTAGATTTAATTTTTCATTGTTTTGCTTTGGTTGTGGTTTATAATCTCGTTCGTTATACATCTGAAGATTAAACTCAACATCTGTCAAAGAAGCATCTTTCATCCTTTCACTTCTGTATAAAGCATCATAAATCTTTTTCGCAGCCTTTTCATAATCAAAATGAGCTTCACCATTGCAACAAGTGCAATCATCTGAAAAATCACCGTTTCCAAAAGGTTCAGAAGTCTTTTTAGAAATGGCTTGTATACCTGAAACTTGAAATGGATCTAAATGACCTTTTAACTCAAATTTAGAAAATGCATAGAAAACATCGTCTCTGGTTATATGCATAATTTTTTGTTTATCTTTAAAGCATAATTCTCTAAAAAATGTATTGAAATTTTCTAATTGAGAAAAAGACATATTAGGCTTCTTTTTATTTTTATTTTTGGATTTATGATTCTCATGATGTTTTTCATCAATTGAAGTTCTTTGTGTTTGAAAAGATTTATCAACTTCATTGGTAACTTCTGATAAAATTGATTTTGGTGTGTTATTAATGATATGATGGATGTTGTCGGTAATTGCTTGCTTCAATTCGGATTGCATTGTATTCAGGTTTTTATTATTTCCATGTTGTAAATCCTTATGTGTTTTATTATAAAATGAATTAGCCATATCAAAAATTTCTTTTGTAGGTGCTGCTCTTTGCATTGCCATTGTAGTATAATCATCTAAAGATATACTACTAGCTAATAATTTATATGGGTCTTTTGTGATTGTGTGGTCGCCATTACTTAGATTTAAAACATTTCTTAATTGACTTAAAACAGCTTCACCTTCAGATGTAGACATTGCAGCTCTAAATGTGTCTAAAAATTCTGTTTTTGATGGTGTATCTATACACTTTTGATAAACTGATTCATATAAACTTCTAAACTTTAAAACCTGATCAGCATATTCTTCCGCAATAGGTAAGCTTTGATTTGCAGTATTTCCTTGGTTATCATTAGCATGGTATTTTGCAAATGGGTCTTCTGTCTTATCATTAACTTCAGTCACAACAATCTGACCATTGGCATCCCTTCTAATAATTCTTGAAACTGGGTAAGCTTCTTCTCCTTCCTCTTCTCCATCTTCATTATAATCTTCTGCGCTCTCACATTCCACATTATTATTATATCCAAGTATCTTAGCCTCTGTGTCATTGATGTCAGGTAATTCAGCTTTTCTAATAGAATCAGTTAACTCAGATTCTACATTAACTTTAACATTGCTAAGTTTTTTATTAATCTTTTCTTGTAATTTTATGGATAGTTCTCCAAATGTCTCAGAAGTTGTAGTGGCAGTTAATGTTGTAATTATGTCATTAATAGGTTTATTTTTGTTATTATTTGAAGGTTTAACTTTCTTTTTATGTTTATTCATTTTAATATTATAAAATACTATAAATGGGAAACTTGGTTATACTAGATTTATATTGCTGTTGTTATTTATTTAATATCTATCCATGCATATACACGTAGTATAAAAAACCAATTGAAAAATTGAAAATATTTTCTTATTAATAGTTTTAAAAGTAAAAAGTCAATATAAACTATTAATTTAAATAACTTCACTTAAGTATGTCTGGTTTTAAAACTTCACTCTTGGTTTAATGCATTAATACACTTAATATTTCAAAGTTTTTCTGAGTACAAAAAAAAAAAAAAAAAAAAAAA
>JAJMDG010000114.1:146148-203302 GCA_030565715.1 Hanseniaspora singularis (nom. inval.) | reverse complement strand
TTTTTTTTTTTTTCTAATGAATACTTTTCTAATTCTTAAATAATAATACAATTTATCATTTACATGCATTATTAGAAATATACGTGAAAATACCAAGAACAAACTGGTTTGAATTATATTTTCCTTTATATATATATATAAATTAATTAAATGAGTGTTTTAGAAGAAGAAAGTAAAAATATTAACACTGATAGTAATAGTTGTAATAAAATAAAAGAAAGAATAAATCAACTAAACAATATAGATAAAGAAATAGTAGGTTTACTAAAAACTAGTGAAGTAAACGAAGAAAGTAATATACAAAATATTAAATCTATTATTGAAAATTTAAAAAAGGAAATAAAACTATTAGACGAGAAATAAGTTTCTTTATTATTATATGTACTAGAATCTATGGACCAACAGGAAAGTAACAATACAGATAGTAAGGATGATGGTCAGAACTATATTTTTGATCATTTATTAGCAAATATTGTTGAGATGAAAGCAATTTTAATTAATAACACACAACACATGCGTCTTCTACAAAATCAAGTGGACTATTTATCACTAGTAAATAAAATTTTATCTGATAAAATGAATGCATTTTTGAATCATCAAATGAATGATCCATCGAATAAAGAATTAAAACAAAATGTTGGTGATTTAGTAAATATTAATAACAATATTAATAATTATATGATGGAATTTATAAACGTTTTAAATAAAACAGCTACTTGGAATACAGCTAGAGACTACATTGTAGATAATCCACAAGAATTAGAATCATTATTCAAAAATAAAGCAAGTGTAGGCCAACTTCAAGAGACCACGACTATTTCACAAGCACTATCCCGTAAAATTAAATTAGAACCTTTGAATGACTCAAAGTTACTTGAGAATATTGGAGATGGGCATACAACTTTTCATGGGGATCTTAATAAAGTTTGGTTTAGTTTTAATAAAAATGGTAAATCTTTAAATAATATATACACATTGTCAAGAAAGATAAATACAGTTGTACAATTAGCAGAAGAATACTTTGAAGGTTTAGATGATAGCCCATCAATTATGGCATTAGATTCAAAATTTGGAAATCGTTGGAGAAAGAATGACAGATCTTTTTATTCTAAAAGAATGACTATTATAAATAAAATTAAAGATGTAGTTGAAAATCCTCAAAAATATGGTATCAATCCTGAAATTATTGAAAAAGATAACAATACTATTCCATTAACTATTGGCATAAGAATTGTAGAGAATATTAGGTTAGGAAATAATAAACACACTAGGAGTAATCCTTCTAAAAATACAGAGATGAGTCTCAATGCATTATATATCTATTTCAAAGGGAAAAATGATTGTAAAGATGATTATGATATTTTTTTACATAAAAAAAATTAACTCATATTCAATTTTTTATAAATAAATATATATATTATTTATTATGTGCATTACTTTTTTTTTTCCTTTAATTAATAAAATGATGAATTTGCAGATGTAGCTTTTGGTCCATTGCTACCATATCTAGACATTCTGTTTATACTACTTATACGTCTATTATTGGAACTATTTCTACTGGCACCTGCATTACTCATGCTTCTTTTTGGCATGTGCAAAGATTGTTGATCTTTTGAATTATTATTGTTATTGCTATGGTCATCAATTACATAATTATCATCATCATTATCATTCTTTATTACACTAAAATGTTGTGGATTATGTGTGGTTCCAACTTTTTTATTATTGAATGGGAAATTTAAAACTTTATCAGTTTCATCCTCAAAATTCTTTAAAAGATTTTTAATAACAAGACGCCATTGGCAAACTATATCATTGAATTCGGAAAGTGTATTGCATTGATCAATCTCTTGTAATAATAAATCATCATCGTGTGTAAGTTCAATATTTATACGATCATTCTTTTCATTTTTAAAAACAATTTCTAAAAGTTCTAAATCTAAATTACCATATTTATTGTCCAATTTTACAGCTTCAATAACCCATTGGTTAAATTTAACAAATATACAGTATATGTGTGAAAGGTTTGCTTCAAATTCATTAGGCAAAACTAAATTTTCATTTAAAGTTTTGGACATAATTTCATTTTTATAACAATTAGTAACTATATAGTTTAAAATTTCAATTAACTCTAAAAGTTTAATGTTGGATGAAACAATTCTTTGTAAAATCGGTCCGATGGTTACAGAAGCTTCAAAATCTGGTTTTTGTAAATCTTTTAAAGTTTCTTCAAAAATCTTATCTTTCTCGTATTGTAAATCAGATAAGTTACTACAATTATCAATAAATGAATCCTCTAAGATTTTGAATTTTGATTTATCTATATCTTCTGAGACATATATTAACTCTTTGAAATAATAGTAGTTGTTCATGAATCTCAGTTTCTTGATAATTTTAATTAATAAATTTCTTTCATTCTTTAAACTTGAAACTTTCTTTATTAAATTAATATATTTGTTTAAAAATTGGATGTAAGCTGAGATATAAGCTGAATGAAATAATAATAATTCTGAAATAGATGAAAATGATTCAGCATCTAATGTTAAATCTTTGATTCCTGATGCAATATCATCCCCTGATATATCAAATGATCTATCAAAATGTTTAGTAACAAAACGACCCATATTGGTATTAGTTCCTTTATGGTTTATTTCATTTGAATTCTTAATTGTAAAAAAAAATTATTCTTTTTATATATCTTCAAAAAAAAAAAAAAAAAAAAAAAAAACAATTGACTTTTTTGGTTAGAATTTCTTTAAAAATTTTGATGGCTTGGCAAGCACCAATAAATAAATCAAAAAAAAAAATAAACACGTTAATATTAAAAATAAATAAAAAAAGATCCAACCGAAAATTTATTCTATTCTCTATATTATCACAAAACATTCAATTAATGTAAATATAAAATAAAAGATAATTTAAATTAAATTAACTCCTTTTTATATAGCATATACATAATCAGGTACCAGAAATAATAATATTTTTTTATATTGTAAAATCTTGAAATACTTACCAATCGTCATCATCATCTTCGTCTTCTTCCTTTGTATGTCTTAATATGTTGGCTCTAGCGGCAAGTGCATTTGCTAAACCAGTACTAAAATCTCCGGCATTAGAAACTTCAGCTTTTTGTTCAGCAGGTTCTGAATTTACTGCAGCGGCAACTGCAGGCGCAGTTGATTCCTCGGCAGGGCCAATATAGGCAGTTGGAGCCCAACCAATCTTCCCAGACATATTTTCAACTAAAGACCATCCACTTGGATCATTTTGCTTTAAATATACCACTTCATGTAAAGCTAATAATAATTCATTAGGATTATTACCAGACCCATTAAATGCATATAAAGCTTTGTATTTTGGTAACTGTGGTTGGGCAGGCGGTGGTGGTGGTGGTGGTGTAGCTGAAACAGGTTGAGAGATCTGTTGAGCTTGTTGAGGTTGTGGTGCTGGTGCTGGCGCCTTTCTAACTTGTGGCTGGGGTTGTGGTGCTGGCGCTTTTCTAACTTGTGGCTGGGGTTGTGGTGCTGGCGCTTTTCTAACTTGTGGCTGGGGTTGTGGTGCTGGCGCTTTTCTAGCTTGTGGTTGGGGTTGTGGTGCTGGTGCTTTTCTAACTTGCTGTTGTTGGCCTCCACTATTAGAGTTATAAGCAGCAGAAGCAGCTTGTGTGGCCATTCCTTGAGATACAGATGCAATTGGTTTATTGCTAGTCATTCCACTATATCCAGCACTCATATTTTGTGTAGCTCTATTAGAAGAAATCCCTTGTGTACGTTTTCTTTGAGGTTTCGGTTTAGATGCACTATTGGCAGGATGACCTTTTCTAACAGATATAGTACTAGATTTATAATTATCTGAATTTTTAGGAGCAGTTTCATCAATTTTAGATTTAACAACATGCAATTTATTAGGCTTCTTATTGTATTCAATAGTACTTGCTATTATGACATTTATATTTGAATTGATTTTCTTCAAATGAGTAACTAATTCGGTTTTAAACACACAATTAATTAAATAATCAGGAGATGTACCACTATTTACTCTAACTGCAACCCAATCATCTTGTAGATTTGTTAGTGACAACTCTTTAATTGCACTAACAGGAATTGTAAACTCAATAGAATAAGTTAATTGATTATTTACATTTTGTGCAGTTATAATATACAAATTCTTTAAAGTAAGCATAAAGGTCTTTTTTTGTCTTAAAGCAGATCTACCAAACTTTGTAAATAGCATTTCACCACCCATTGAAAACATTATAGGTTCATTTATTTGGGTTTGTCTCTTTATATAAGCACCTTTACTCTTTACCCCATTACAAACTAAATAATCACCCATAAATGATCTATATCCTAACAAAGACATTGATCTTCTTTCTTTTCTATATCTCAATACACTTTCAGTACCATAATCTCTTAATTGTTCAAACTTATTACCATGTTTAAACTCTTTGATGGCTCTTTGAATTGCTGTAATGGCATCGATCTTTCTTTGCAAACGTCTTCTAAAAGCCCTTTGAATTCTAGCAGCCATATTATGCCAATACTTATCTCTCATATTTTCCAAAGCAAATATAGTCTCTGGTGTTTTAATAAAAACTTTAGTTGTACCTATTTGGTATTCTTGCTCTGGAATTCTAGTAGCTTTTAAAATTTCTTTAACAGCATCAAGTTCAGATCCATTCCATGTATAATCACCAGCATATGAACATGAAGGAGATAATAAATAAAATCTTTCAACAAACTTATCAAATGTTTGTCTATATGCAAACCCTGCTCTTCTAATTCTAACATTTTCTTGTAAACCTAAATATTTAATTTGATGCAAAACTTGAGCATCATCATAATCTTCAGGTCTTTTTGTTTGATTTGGTTTGATTGTTCTAATATAAGAAGGTTTTGTCTTGGATAATTTTTGAACTAACTCATTAGCACTGTTAATGATTTTGTCACCAGCTGTTGGTGGTCTTCTTTTAGAATCCTTGTTAACTTCTGTTGGGAAAATAGTCTTCAAAAAGTTATTACTTGTTGTTCCTACTAATTCAACTAAGTCCTTTTGTAGTTGGTCTTTGTTTTTATCAGAAATTCCTAATACATCATATGTTACATCACCAGCATAATGCTTGATAATAAATTTATTTTGTCTATTTCCAAAATGTGGATTAGAAGAGAACAAGTTTAATCTTTGTCCAAAAGCTTGATCTGCTGCTGCAGAATCTGCGTGTGCTGTAGCTACGGAATCATTCATTGCAGCAAAGATACCAGGTGGTCTCTTTGATTCAATCAAATCACAAACAATTTTATTATCAAAATATTTAATAGGGGTCCATTCAATCTGCTCAGCCGCATACTCTTCTTGTTCAGATTTTAAAGTTAATTGAATAAAAATTTGTTGTAATTTTTCATTAACATAATTAATACACAATTGTTCAAATGAATTTTTTTCAAAAATTTCAAACCCATAAATATCTAAAATACCAATAGATTTAAAGGAATCATCATTTCCAGATTTAGATCCTAAAGATACATTAACTCTTTCAACAATCCAATCAAATAAATTACTATATACTGCTTTAGCTAAAGCATCCCTTACTGCATTTGCTTGTACAACATTTAATGGAACATGGTAAACAGAACCTCTTTTCATACCATGGTTTGTCTCCATAATTCTTTCACAAAGTGATGTGTTCAAAATTTGAGAATCAACTTGAAGTAAATAGGCAACAAAATCAGTTACTGAGGTATCCTTCACTGTCGCATTACCTTCATCATTTTCAATAAACATAATATTACCTATCCAAAGAACAGAAGCTAACATTCTAAAGATTTCATCTTGCTCTTGTTCAGTAATTCCAATAATATCCATAGCTTTCAAAGTTTCATTCCAATCATTAACATCATTAATAGTTTCAGCTTCAATACATGTTGCAGTATAAACATATTGATCTGGAAGTTGTACACCATAAAGTTGTCTATATTTGTCAGAACAACCTTTGGTAAATTGATAGAATATGTGGAAGTTTCTTTCACCTTTGATTTGTTGAACAACTCTTTGTTTTTCTAATAAATAATTAGTAATGTTTGCAGCAACAGGTTCATGTGTGTTATTAAATTTAATTTCTAAATATTTACCATGTCTTGAAGAATTATTATTTCTTAAAGTTTTAGCACAACCAAATGATTCTAAAAGTGGGTTAGTAGCTAAAACCATATCTTTAATTCTACCAATTCCTTCACCTGAACCATTCCCTGAGACAGAAGCAATATATTGCATGATTCTTTTGGCAGCTTCAGTTTTACCTGCACCAGATTCACCAGAAATAATAACAGATTGATTTTCATTATAAGCTTTTAAATTATAGTACATAGATTCTGCAATAGCAAAAACATGTGGCGGTTGCTCTAATCTATTTTTATTCTTATAAGATTCCAAAACTTCTTCTGTATATATCCCTAAATCTTTAAATGGGTTAACAGATATTAAGACATTCCCAATATATGTATAAATTAAACCATTTCTAAATCTAAGTTCTAAATTTTCATTTATAGATTCATTACTAATCTTACTCAATAAAGTTAAATCTGATACACCAACTTCCTTCTTTTTATTAGCTTCAAATGTAGCTTTTTGAATCTTTTTTTTAGGTGCAGGGCCTTGATTCTTAGTTCTTGGACCTTTTTTTAAAAGGGCCATTGTGTCTATTTATAAAATGATAAATTTATATATGCTTATAAATGTAAAAATAAATTATTTAAAAAAAATAAGGTTTAAATAATTATTATTTTTATAAGTATGATAATCTAGATAAATATTACAATGAATTGGTGTGATACTTTTTGTTGTTAATATTATGTTGATTAAGTGTATAAAGAAAAATTGATTCTCCCTTGTTTTTTATTTAGTTTATGGATTAAGAACTTTTTATATTTAAATTTTTTTTTTTTTTTTTTTTATAAATATAGAAACACCGATTCACTTTTCTAATTTTTTTCTATATTATATAATTTAAACAATAAAATTTCACGGATATAAAATATTAAGGTTTTTAATTTTGTTTACATATAACTTAACCTAAAAATTATTATTATTATAATTCATATAATTACAAATATACTATAAATTATAAAATAAATAAATTAAAATATTTAATAAACAAAAAATGTAAACAATTAAATAAAAAAGAATTTATACAAACGTGTGAATAATTATATTAATACATTATTTTTTTAAACTTTTTTTTTTTTTTTCATTAATATATATAAATAAATAGTTTAATATTGACCATCAGTCTTTAAATGTCTTTCTTCAGCCATTTTTTTTTCAACTTCTGGATCATATGTAATAAACTCGTCTAAACCTTTACCAGCAGGTACCATAGGAAGAACACAAACCTTTGGTTCAACCATAACTTCTAACAAAATTGGACCATCATTATAAGCTAAGAATTCTTTTAATTTATCATCTAATTCATTATAATCTTCAAGTTTTATAGCTTTAACACCCATACCTTCAGCAACTTTACAGAAATCTGGGTTTAATTGATGGGTGTGAGCATATCTGTTTTCATAGAATAAAGATTGCCATTGTGTAACCATACCTTGTTCTTCATTATTTAGTAATAAAATTTTAACTGGAACATTAGCTTGAGCAGCTGAACTTAATTCACCAATAGTCATGTTAAAGGAAGCATCACCGTCAATATCAATTACAATAGCATCTCTTCTAGCTACTTGAGCACCAATAGCAGCTGGTAAACCATAACCCATAGTACCTAAACCACCAGAAGAAATAAATTGTCTTGGTTTAGTCCATAACCAATGTTGAGCGGCCCACATTTGATGTTGACCAACACCAGTGGTAACAATCACATCTTTACCTTTAGATTGATATAATTCATTAGCCCAATGAGATAATCTGGCAATAGCAGTTTGTGGTTTAATCTTAGATCCTGGAGTTTCTTTAGTGTATAAGTAAGGATACTTTAATTTCCAACTTTCAATTTTTGAGAACCAATCATTTCTGTCTTTCTTAGAAACTTCTTTAACCAAAGGTAATAATTCTTTTAAGTTTTCAGTAGCATCACCTTCAACTGGTACAGTAGCTTCAACAACTTTATTAATATTCTTAGCACAAATGTCAAAGTGAATAATACCACCTCTACCTTGTTCAGCAGCTTCCTTAGCTTTTAGAGCAAACTTGCTTAAAGTACCTGTAACTCTATCATCAAATCTAGCACCAATACAGATAATTAAATCAGAGTTTTGCATAGCTAAATTGGCAGCACCACTACCGTGCATACCTAACATATCTAAAGATTTGAAATCTCTTTGATCAAAAGCACCTAAAGATTGTAAGGTATTAGTAACTGGAATTTGAGCTTTTTCAGCTAATTGCTTTAATAATTCTGGACCTAAATCTTCATTATTTAAGATACCTGCACCACAATAGATGACAGGTTGTTTAGCAATATTAATTAAATGTGCGGCTTTTTCAATATTTTTAGAAGTAAATTCATCTACAACTTTTTTAGCAAGTTTAGAAATTGTGTTTATTGGTAAAGTTTCAGTACTACTTTGAACCTTTGGGTTAACTGCATTTGGATCAACGTGGGATCTTGGTAAACTATTTCTTAAAACAGCAGATGTAACATCCTTAGGTAAATCAATTAAAACAGGACCTGGTCTACCTTGATTAGCAATTTGGAAAGCCTCATTAATTCTTTTAGGTAATTCATCAACAGTTTTAATCATTACATTCCACTTAGTACATGATCTAGAAATACCAACAACATCAGCTTCTTGGAAAGCATCAGTACCAATAGCAGAAGTGGAAACTTGACCAGTGAATACAACCATTGGAACACCATCAGCCATAGCGTCGGCCATTGGAGTTATAACATTTGTGGCACCTGGACCAGAAGTAACTAAGACAACACCTGTTTTACCAGTGGCTCTAGCATAACCTTCAGCCATGTGACCAGCACCTTGTTCATGTTTAGGTAAGACAAAAGTGAATGCATCAGAATTATGAATAGCGTCGTAAACAGGTAAAATAGCACCACCTGCGTAACCAAAAACAGTGTCGACATTATGAACTCTCATCATTCTTTCAAATATTTGACCACCGGTTAATCCAACAAAAGATGAATCTAATTCAGATTTAAAACTAGGTTCTTTAGCAAAAGATTGATTAAAACTTGGTGCAGGGGTTGCTCTATCACGAGAAACTTGTGGTGCTGGTGATGTAGCAGATGACGCATAGTATCTGAAAGCTAATGGTGCAATATTTTTATGATAGTTTCCGTTGACAGTTTTTAAAACTTGTTTATTTAGACCTTGTTTAGAAAACAAGTTTTTCTTATTACTCATATTAGTAGATTGTCTCAACATGATTGATATTATTTTTTTATCTATATGAAAAAAAAGGGAAATGCTTATAAGACAATTATGATTTATATTTTGGTTTTTATAGCAATTATATCTTTAATAAATGTTTAATTAATTTAGATTGAAATTTAAAATTTTGATTTAGAAAAGAATGATTATATGTTAAGTTAATTATAAAAAAAAATAAGAAATGAATAGTTTATATACTTAGACAAAAAAAAAATATATATATTTGTAGTTTAAAAAATTGTTTTATAAATACTTGAGTCATCAAAGTAAATTTTTCAAAAAAAAAAAAAAAAATTTCACAGTAGCCCTTTTTACAGGACCGCTTTGTGCATTTAAGCAGGAGGTCCGCTCCGGTATCGGACAATTTCTCTTTTAGCTCGAAAAAAAAAAAAAAACATATATATAAAATTTTCGCTATTTTATAATTACAGTGAATGATTTATAAAGTCAAAAATATATTTATAGGGAAACCTTTGTTAAATAAAATGACACTTTAATAAAGTTACCCTGTCAAAAAAATATCTTAAAAAAGAAAAAGATTTAATCAAAAGAAAAAAAAAAAGAATCATAAAATTTTTCATAATAAAAGAAATAAATATATAGATATTTATATTTTTGCGTGTCTATTCATTTTTTAATGTTCATTAAACGTTAACTCTGTTATTTGGAGAAGTTTTCATTCTCTTAGTATCTTCTGGTAAGGCATCACCAATCTTTTCCCATTCAGCCTTAGTCATTTTACTCCAATCAACAGTAGTAGGTAAAGACTTTAAGTATTTAGCCTTATCTTCTTCAGACATACTAGAGACTGATGATTTTCTTTCTTTTGCAGAGTTTTCATTATATTCTCTAGAATAAATTACTTCAGTTGCCCTACCTGGATTACCACCACCACCACCGGAGGCACCAGAATAAGATGAACTACTATCTTTTTTTACGTGTTTATTTGGGTTGTGCACAGCAAATGCGTTAAAGAATTTTTCCATTTTTAGTTTATTTAATTAATTTTTATATTGGTTTGATATTATAATTTTTTTAAAAAGATTTATAAAAAGAATATTAAATAAAGTTATAAATTCAATTATTTTAATTAATAGACGCAACAGTTTCTTAAATACTTTTAATATTGTGCTTTGTCAAAGATATCCCTTAACCCTATTCCCCACTTTAAATCATTCATTTAATAGTATTACAAAACCAAAGATAAGAAAAATGCATATTATGTAATTCCTGTCATCAATTGTAAAAAGAATTTTTTTTAAATTAGATGTATCTATATGATAAAAAAAAAAAATACATTACGTAACTACAATACACTGTATTTTAAAGTTCCCTTAAAAAAAAAATCTTAAGGGTATGGAGAAGTTTGATAGGCGGGAAAGATAAAAATGACCTTTAAATCATCAGATTACTTTTATTTAACAAAAATTATACATAAAAGTACTAGACTAAAATAATATCAATTAAACTACTTAAAAAAAAAAATAAAACTATACACATTAAATTCATTAAGTTTTAAAAATAGCATGTTTCTATTTTTAAATATACCATGTTACACTAATATAAATAAACACTCACATGATTAAAATTGTTTATTTAGCTGTATCAACAACAACTCTACCAATGATTTTACGTTGTTCCATAGCATCAAATACACTTTCTAATTCACTTAAACCAACGATTTTAATTTCAGAATCAATTAAACCTCTGTCGAAAAATTCTAAAGCTTCTCTTGTATCAGCTCTATTACCAACGTAAGAACCAACGATTTTTAAAGATTTAACAACATGATCAAAAACATCTGATTTAACAACAGCACCAGCTGGTAATCCTACTAAAACAATAGTACCGTTTGTTCTACAATATTTGGTAGATAAAGATATAGAATCAGATGAAGTTGCTAGGTTGATAACAGCATGCGGACCTCCTTTTGTAGCTTCTTGAATATCTTTAACAATATTATCAGTTTTCTTAAAATCAATGAATATCTCACCTCCAAGTTTAGTAAAGAACTCTTTCTTGTCATCACCTGAATCAATACCAATAACTCTGAATCCCATAGCCTTGGCATATTGTGTGGCTAGAGAACCTAAACCACCAGCACAGCCAGTAATCATGCACCATTGATTTGGTTTCAAGTTTGATGATTTTAAAGCTTTGTAAACAGTTAAACCCCCACATAAAATTGGAGAGACTTTAGCCATATATTCATTAAACTTAGCTTCCCCCCATAGCGGTAACTCTTTAGGGTTCGCTAATCTAGCAGCTTGAACAGCATCTGTAGTAGCATATTGTTGGAAAGAACCATTATGAGTTGCACCACTTAATTCAGCATGTGAACAAGATGATTCATTACCACTTTCACACATTTCACAAGATTGACAGGATGATTGTAACCACTTTATACCTGCCAAATCACCAAGTTTCCAACCTTTAACTTCAGATCCCATACCGACAACCACACCGGCACCTTCATGGCCACCAATTAAATAAGGATCAAATTTGTAATTGATACCTGGCCAGTCACCTTTGTAAACATGCAAGTCAGTATGGCAAACACCTGAATATAAAACTTTAACTAGTAATTCATTTGATTTTGGTGTTGGTACTTTGATCTCTTCATATTTTAGTCCTGTATCATGTCCATAAAACACTATACCCTTTTGAGTTTCTGGAATTGCTATGCTACTATTGAATCTTAAACTTGTACCAAATTTTGCATGTGCTTTTAAAATTTCTCTTCTGTTTATTAATAAAGTGGTTTTTAAACATGATGATAACATGGTACTTTGTTTACTGTTTAGTAAAACAGTTTTTCTAATGTTAGCTAACATTTTATTATTATATATTTTAAAAAATAATTTAAATTTTATTTTCTATTGGTTTGGTGATCTTGTTTATTTTATTCTAGATTGATATTAATTTTTTACAATTATTCTTTTTATTTTCAATATATATTTAATTTTCAGTTCATATATATAACTTTACACTTACCCCTCTTTAAACTATTTATTTTAAAATCATACCACTACCAGAAATGCATAAAAAATTCCGATGTTAAAATGATTTCCATAAAACAGTAAACAATCATTTGCTTTAAGATTTAAAAAATAGTAATAAGAAGTCAAAAAAAAAATACATTAGTTAACTATTTTTAATGATAAATTAATTCATTCGTTTATATAAAAGATAATTTTTTATATGCAAAAAAAAAAAAAAAAAAATAGAACAAGAGAAGTACAATTTTATACCATTGGAATTAGTCATGTATAATTAAATTAATGTTATTTAAATTCCTAATGGACTTTTATATTTAGCAGTTTACGAAATAACGTTTAATTTATTTGCAATTTTATATATAAATATCGGTTTGAAATAATTTAACCCTCTTTATACATTTTAAAACGTATCATACAAAAATAGTCATCTTAGACACATGATTGATTAACAGCTTTTTTTTTTTTTTTGACAAAATTTATATTTAAAAAAGAATGATTTATCATAGAATGATAAAGGGGATCAATTTCCTAGCAAAAAGTGATAGTAAAGAGTTTTAGTATATCATTTATTTACAACTCTTAATATGATATTATAATTTAATAAAGAAACCTATATTTATAAGAGATTGTTGTTCTCTTTAATATAAGCTAGTTTTTTTTTTTCAAATTCTCTCTTTAAAATATTTTTTCTTTTTTATGTCACGTTCATAACTAACTTCCGTTTTTAGATTAAAAAAGGTTTTAAATATTATTTCTGTTTCAAGAAATATTTTAGTCTTCAATGAAAAAAAATTTTACACTGAAGGATTTAATTTTTTTTTTGATTATATAAGCAAAGAAAAATATAACTTTAAATTATTTAAAAACTTAATTTAATTTAAAATTTAAAAACTCTCGAGATAATGTGAATAAAAAGATATACACTTCTATAACCCAAGTTAAAAACTAGTATTTTAGTTTAAAAAGCTTATTGTACAAATTTGTAATGTTAATTTATCTAAATGTCATTCAGGCGAATGATGTCAAATTTGATTTTTTTTCTATTTTTTTAAAGTATAAATTTAAACAATCTGTTATATGATGATATTGGCCATTATAAGGTCATTTTTGCTATAAACCCAGCTCTTCGATTGGGACATACATATCAAGTTTTATTTTTAATAATCCATGTATTAATCCCCGTGAGACAATTATGTTACTTTTCTGAAATTTTTAAATTTAACAAAAAAAAAAATGAAATAAACAAATTAGATAAATTATTACTTACTTATATTATGTATCATTATATCGTATTTTATAAACACATACGGTCTATTCATAGATTTTTAAAAAAATAAATAAATTCTTAATCACTTGCGTTTCTAAAGTCGTTTACTAATTTTTAGAAAAATATATGTTTATAAAAATTTTCATAATTTAAAAATATTTTATACAAAAATTATAGTTGTAATAAAACATAAAGCTCAATCTACTTGAATTACTAAAGATTTTTTTAATATTAAAAAAAAAAATTTACATTTTATAAATATGGTAAATCTATTTTATAAAGAAAAACAATTAAAATTGAACCAAAGTTAATATTTGTTTAGTTATACTATATATTTATTTACCTTAATAATGTTTCAAAACACATTCCCTTGTATTTTAGATACAATCAAGCCAATTTTAACATCTAGTAATAACTTACCAAAATGGCTATTATTTATCTCTGTTGTGTCAATTTTCAACAGTATTCAATGTTTTTCTAAAATTGGTATTAGTTTAACTAAAAAAGTTTACGGAAACACAAGTAAGAAGAACAACAATGAAATTAATGAATTATCATGTAGATTATTTGGTACATGGACTTTTATTTCTTGTGTTATAAGATTATATGGTGCTTTGTATACATCTAACAATCAAGTTTATCAATTATGCTTTATAAGTTACATTGTTGCTTTAGGTCATTTCGGTTCTGAATTACTTGTATTCAGATCTTGTAAATTAGATAAAGGAATTGTAGGGCCTTTTATAGTTGCATCTACTTCTTTGATTTGGATGTATAAACAAAAAGAATATTACACTGGTTCTTCTTGGTAAATATTTATAACGAATGTTTAAATAGTTTTTTTTTTTTAATAAATATATAGATTTAATATTTAACTAGCATCTATCTTTTAATATACAATTTCATAAAGTCTAATTATCATGTATCTGCGTTAGATTATTTTCGTCTTTTTATTTAAGCAAAGGAAATAAAAGTAGAAATAGGTATTTGCTTATAATGCAGGTTTAGATATTTGATGTGTAGATGCAGTAAAATAATATTTGTTTTAAATGAAATCTTCATCAAAATCTATTAAACTTCCATAATGTTTACCTAACGCAAAACTATGTTTGTAATAGACCAACTTTAACTCTGGATTTACACAAGTTTTATTGTCACCAATTGTGTATTCAGTATTTGATTGTAAGATAAGTATCTTAGAGTTAAATATACTGCTGAAAGCTGACAGTTCAAAGTCACCACCCCAAGCAGAAGTATTTTCCATTGTATCACAATACTTATCGAAGTCTATTGGTTTATTAGTTTCATCATCGTATAACATAAAGGCATAGTCACTTTTATTCTCTTTTAAGTAACAGGCACTTAATTTTCTAAGCATTGGTGCAGTTAGCTTTTCAAAAAATTCAGTACCGGACTTAGCTGCGTCAAAGGATGTAGGAATACTGTAAGAGTCAAACATACTTGGATTGTGTCTGCGTTTTAATTGATCTATGATAGCATAGAATAAACAATTACCGTCAGCTTTAATTTCTTTTTGTATCAAAGACAATGATTTACATTTAGTTTCTAATTCATCAGCTTCAATATTTTTTAAATTAGGTAAAAGAGATGCCTCTTTTTCTGTCTCTTTTCTTAACTCTTCTTGTGCACGTTCTTTTCTTAATTTACGTTCTTTCTGTCTATTTTTTCTGTGAACATACTCTTTTAGCAATGGGTCAGGGCTTCTCTTATTGTCATTATCCAAATCAACTAGTTTTAATAGCTCATCTGGATCGATTTCATCTTCGCTGTCATCCTCATCTTTGAGTTTCTCCGCAGCCTCATGATCTGGGTGGCTTGATGACCATTCCTTAAGTTCCCTTTGTTGTTTGAACTTTAAGTCAAACATAATATCTTTTGCAATTTTTTTAGCTTTAGTCTTTTGGGTTTTGTTAGAAGATTCTTTTTTTAAATTATCACAGTATTTTTCACAAGTTTCAACATTTTCATGGTGAATTTTAATTAAATCATCATAACTCATAGAGCTGACAGTATAATTTTTATGTAAATATGGAATTTCTGTAGGCATTTTAAAAAATAGTATATAATTTATATTTTAAATTACTAAGGGTTAGGGTTTTTATATGATTTTTTAAAATAGCAAAGCAAAAATCAAAAAAATTTTAATAATTTTAATGATTTATTCTTTGCATTTAAATATAATTAGAAAAAAGAAAAAGAAAGGAAAAAAAAAAAAATCTATCCATAGTTTTTCACTTATAAAAATACGGATTTATCTATGCTTTAATCAATGATTTTAGTTTTTAGGAAAAAATTAATTAATAATGCGCAATTATTAATTAAAAATACGTAAAAATATAGTACAAAAACGATTTTTTTTTAAAAATGGGGAGATAATTAAATAAGGAGTCATCTATTTTTAAAAAATATGACTATTTAATCATGTCCATTATTAAGCGCAGCCCTTAATTTTGTACATTTAAAGTATACTTTTTTGTTCTAGGTCTTTTATTCAAATTTAAAAATAGAAATAACCAGGTTTTATACTAATAATAATAACAAAATAATTTCTGACTTCACTTAAAAATGAATAAATTAAAAAGTTCTAGTCATATGAATCCTATAAGCTTGAGTTTAAACAAAAGAAAAGAAAAGCAAGCCACTTTATTTTATAAGCACCCAAATCTAAATATAGAAGATCTAACAGGATTCAAAGATAAAGCAAACATAAATTATGCATATAACTACAAAAGAAATCTAGAAATTGATGACTTAAATGAGTCTAATCAAAATAAAAAGATTAAATTAAATTGCGCAAGCTTTACAAATTTAATTGATGACATGTATCATCATCCCTCCGTAAAACCTCCAAACTGGACTTGGGAACAGTTATATGAAAATAAAGCCATAAATAATAATCTAAAGTATGAAGCTTCTAAATCAAGCCCTATAGATATCAAATATGATAAAAAAGAGCTACTAGAAAAAACACCAGTTACGCAAAATTTCTACACAGATGACATATTAAGCTCAAAAACTTACAAGTTATGTACTACTCCAGTATCATTTGATTTAGACTCTAGTTTAAGCTTAGAAGATATTGACGAATATACTGACGAAAATAATGTTGCAAACATTGGCATGAATTCAGATTATAAAAAATATGCTAGTTCTTTAATTGAACATAACTTTGTTCCTTCAATGAAACATTACCTTTACTCATATAAACAATCATCTCTATATTCAAAGAATTCTCCATATCTTATAACACTAAAAGAACTTGATAAGGGTATATATAATTAATAAAGCACGTTCTTAAACTTAATATAAAACTTATATAGTAAACGTTCTTATATATTTATAAAAAGTATAATATAAAAAAAAAATAAAACATAAAAATATATAATCAATAAAATATCTAATGATTAAACAATGACAGAGTAAAGAAAAATAAATAAAATTATATTTGTGCACAAGCATAATCTATTGGATAAACCTCTGTAATAACTCTAACTACTGATAGCCCACAGCTAAAAGATAATATTTGGAAAAACTGTAAAGTAGGGCCTAAAGTAGGCATTGTAAATAATATATCAATACAATTATTATGCCTCACTAATAGAAATAAATTTAAAAAGTTAAAAAAAACTATTTCGTGAACTTTCTTTTTAAAATTGACATCAATGTCTTAAACAATACAAAAAAAACTAATTTAATTTAAATCAATTTAGTTCTTTGGGATGTATTCCTTAGAGCTGATGGAAACCTTAACAGATGGTGGAACAACGAAAGCTAAGAATTGAGCAATGGCGGAAGCTGGGATTTGACCAACGGCGTATCTCTTGTGAACTCTCATTTCGTAAGTTTCCCAAGTCTTGGAACCTTCACCATTTGGAGTCTTTCTGGTGGTAATCTTTAAAGTCTTAGTTGGTAATCTGACTGGACCCTTCTTGTACTTTAATGGGGCGAATTTCTTAGAAACAGTGTCACAGAAAGCTTCTAATTCCTTAACATTGCTGGAAACCATGTTTAATTGGACTTGGTAAATCTTGTCAACTTGATCTTGGACTTTTTCAACTTCAGACATTCTTAATATATTATCTTTTACTAACTTTTAAAGAGTTTGCTAGGTTTTTTGAGCTTTCTTCTTTAAAAATTAAAAGAGAAAAACTTTATATGTTAATTAACATGCTATATCACGCATTAATAATTTCAAAAAGAAAAGTGTTTTTAAAAAAAAGAAAAATAGAAAATAAAACACTTAGAAAATTGAAACTTTTTCTCTAAATTATCTCCGCGTGAAATAATTAAATGATTAAATAATATATGCATCTAGACATATCATAAATATTGTCTTATAAATCCATTTTTTAAATAATAATTTCAAAAAAATTCCAATTATTATTTCTTTAACATATTTTCCTAATATGGAAATTTAAAAAAAATGTAGCAAAAAAATAATTTCAAAAATTGGTATTTTTTCTCCGTTGGAAATAAATGCTTAAACCCACATTTTATCAAAAAAACAAAAAACAAGATAAATAAATATTATAGTTTAGCTTTTTCTTATCTTAACCATGTTTCTCGCTTTTTTTTTTTTAAATTTGCAAATTAAAAACCAACCATTTATCAAAATTCTATTAATAAAATTGAAATATATATAAGTAGACACTTTTTGTCTTTCTACATACTTAAAATATTAAATAGTTATACATTATAACATTAAAAGATTTAAAAAGATTCATATAAACCATCAAAAAACTCAAAGTTAATATAAAAATATGACTTTAACAAAAGAAGATAAAGAAAATATTACTTACTTAAGATCTATAGAATCTGTTAGAAAAACAAGCTTGGAGATCTTTGATTATATTCAAAAAAACGGGCAAGGAAAATATTATAGTTTAGATTTAAAAAAAGTTCCAGATGTTATAGATTTTTTAGTTGAAAAAATCATTAAACCAGAGTATCCAACTAAAGAATCACTATCAAAAATTCCAGCACATGGAAGATGGCAACATTTGGACTGTATGGGGGTTAATAGAATGGAACAAATAATAGCTCAATGGAAAGACAAGTTTGATGATATAGAAATTTGTAGAAAGATTGTTGATCTATTTGTATTTAGTGTTCTAATTGATGCTGGAGCTGGTAACACATGGAAATATTATGAATCAGAAACTAACTTAAGTATAGGGAGATCAGAAGGGTTGGCTGTTGCTTCTTATTATATGTTCTTAAATGGAGATCTTTCAGTAGATCCTAAAAGCGATCCATTTAAAGTTAATGGTGAAATTTTAAAGAATTGGGATTTAGAAAAAAACTTTAAGCCAAGCTTTCAAATATCAGAAACTAATCAAATGGATGGTTCTGAAGGTAGATTAAATTTGATAAAATCATTAGGCCAGTCATTACTATCTAATAAAGAAATTTTTGGTTCAGACGCTAGGCCAGGTAATATTATAGATTATTTATACAAGCAAAAGTTACCTAATTATGAAACACCAACTATTGACTTAACACAATTGTGGGAAGCTTTAATGACAGGATTAATCTCTATTTGGCCAAAAAGCAGAATGGTTATTGATGATGAACCATTAGGTGATTGCTGGACTTTAGATACTATACCATCAAAGCCCAACTATATTGTTACATTTCATAAATTAACACAATGGTTATGTTACTCTCTTTTAACTGTTTTAAAGAACTATGGTTATAAATTTACTATTTTAAATACTGATCTACAAACTGGATTGCCAGAGTATAGAAATGGTGGATTATTTTATGACTTTGGTGTTATTCAATTATTGCCATCAGTTTTACAACGAGGATTGGATAAAACAAACGAATTAAAAAAGGATAATACACCAACTTTTTACAAAATTCCAACTTTTGAACCTCATGATGGTGCTATAGTAGAATGGAGATGTTTGACTATTGGTTTGTTAGATTATATATTGCCACTAGTTAACAAGAAGTTAGGCTGCAATCTCCAACTAGCACAACTAATCGAAGCTGGGTCTTGGAAAGGTGGGAGAGTAATAGCTATGGAAAAAAGGCCTCAAGCTAATGGTGGCCCACCTATAAACTTGTTAAGTGATGGGACTGTATTTTAGTTTTTCTGAACTTACCGATATATACGGTATATAAAATATATTTAATCTTTATATTAATATCTTAATTTCCATGCTGTGTATTTTATTGTTTAGTGAATTATATAATTTCTAGGCTTCATATACTATATTGGTATAAAAATAATATTGAATTAATACTATCATATAAGAACAATTAGGGGGATTGGTCTAGTGGTATGATGCTTGCTTTGGGTGCAAGATGTCCCGGGTTCAATTCCCGGATCCCCCCTTTGATCTTATATTTTTTTAAATCTAAGCTATAATTTTTTTTATAACTTTCATTTTTTTTTTTTTTTACTTTTTAAAAATATTGTTTAAATCCTTCTAAGATTTCTATACTGATAATAAATTAAATTATATAAAGAAACTATAAATCTTTTTTACGTTCAACAGGTAAAGTCAATAAATGAACGTTATCTTTTAAAGTTAGGAATTTTAATTTTATACTCCAGTTATTATCAACAAATCCATAAGATTTACCGTAGTTTATTTTATGGTCATCATCAATTTCGATTAAAATATCATGGCCCAACTTTTCTAAATCCAACCAGTTTAATATAACGGTTCTAATCTTTTGAGCAATTTGAATTGCCTTAAACTTATCATTTGAATATCTAGTCCATACAGATGCTCTTAAAAATCTATTTCTCTTACTGAATACTACACCATTTACAATACTTTCTTTTTCAACTTTCTTATCTTGGGTTTCAACAGAATTATCAACTGTAGAATCAACTTTCTTATCAGAATCATTACTTTCAAGTGTTGTAGATTCAGAGTTTTCTTCTTCTAAAAATTTATGATAATATAAAGTGGTTTGTTGAAGCCAATCATCATCTTCTTTCTTCAGTGGTTCAAGTTCTTCAAAATGTTCACAAATAGCCATCAACATTAAATTTAACCAAACAACTTTCATTCTATCAGCGTCATTAACTTCAACTATAATTTTACCACCTTTACTATTATTTTCATCTTCCCATTCTGGTCTTAAAGGAGTTCTAAATAAATGGTAATCTACTTTAACAGGCAATTGATCAATAGATGGTATTAAAGAGTTTAAAACCCAAAATTCTTCTAAAGTTTTAATCTCCATTATAGGTCTTAACAAAGAAGCCCATTTTTCACTATTACTTAATTTAGGTTTGGTATACCACAGTTTCCAAGATGTGTTTAAAGGATGGGCATCATTGTTTGGGTAATCTGCCTCTGTAATTATAGAATCACTCTTGTCAATTGAGTCAACTTTTGACAGTTTATTAAAGTTGGATTTTTTATTCTTATTGTTATGCTGTTTTGTATCTCCCATTGTTTCAACGTTTAGTAGACTATATGACATCTTATATGTGTCTCAGGTATCTATTTATTTTGTTTAACATTGCTAAGATTGTATATGCATATTTTTATAAATAATATAATTTAAAAGGAAAAAAAAAAAAATTGTTTTATTCCCACCATTTTTTTAAAGTTTTTTTTAAAGTTTTTTTTTTTTTTGTATTAAACTAGAATAAACTTTTTTTTTTATTAATCACATGATAGTGTACTTTACTATTTTATACAACTTTCATTTTTATTTTTTTAAAAAATTAATAGTATACAAAACCAATCAATCTTGTTTGGCAGAAAAATCACTTTTAAGTATGAAAGATATAGTGGAAGATAATTTATTTTTTATTAAATTAAATAATACAGTAGACTTTAATAAAAATTGTAAAATAAATAGCGAAGACGGTATAAACTATATTAAAAAAAGACAACCTGACAACACCTTAACTATAAATGAGCTTATATATAATATAAAAGAGAAAAAAATAAATGCCAATGATTTAAAAAGTATGGAGTTCATACAACCCTTGCCAAAGGTTAATGGCTTGAGTTATTCAGAAGAATTTAAGCAACAACTTGAAGATATTAAACAAAAACAATTAATAGAAAAAATATATAATAAAACCAATATAGAAAATGAAAAAACTCAAAGTATACAAGAAATCCATAAAGAAATAAAAGAACAACTTACAACAATTGTTAACATATTAATTACAGTTGTTAGTTGTATAGTGGCATGTTGGTATTGGACACCGTATATGAATATTAATTACAGGCTCTTCTTGTGTATATTTGTAGGTATATTAGTTTTGATCGCAGATGTAGTTGTTTACAATAGCTTCCATAGAAATATTAAAGATAGTGAAAAGAAAAGAAAATAATCGAGTTATATTAATTTCTTTGAACTATAGACATTGAAGCAGGTGGTGAAGGCAAATCATCAATGGATATATCTGTATGTGTCTTCATAAAAGGTCTTAGAATTAAATCTGATGAATGCATTGATTTTTTAAATTTGTTTTTAGATACCATATAATTAAACATTTTACGTTTTTCATTCTTTGCTTTTTCCGTTATAGTACATTTAGTATGTATATCAGAACTATTATGTTTTGTTCTATTCCATGTATATAAACTTTTGTAAAAGCTCCAAGTAAATAAATGAACATAAAATTGATAAAATCCATAATTTGGCCATAAAGTTTGTGAAAATACTAATGAGCCATGTTCATGAGTTTGCCACATTAAATAATCACTAAATCTTGTAGCACCAGATGTTCTAATTAATAAATCACATTCTGGTGCAAAACTTGATAAAAACATTTTTTTTTCCAAATTTTCAACAGTTATTGAATAATCTGAATAATTTTCATTTTTTAAGTGAACATTTTCTTTCATAGCATGGTAAATTTCATTTCTAGATGTATATGGACAACATACATATAAAATAAATTTATCTTCTATATGATCATTAAGATAAGTTAAGCTTTCAATTTCCTTAATTTTTTCATTAGTGCATTCATCAAAATAAGATCTATCACCAACAAGTTTTATTTGAATTCTATTAAATATATTATTTTCCTTAATATCCTTATTAGTGCAGTTTTTAGACAATTCTGTTAACTTATCAATCAAAAGTTTCATAAGTAAATCTACTTCTTTTTTAGATCTATTAAAATTCTCAATTGAAAATGCATAAACAGACAAATGTTTCACACCAATAGTTTTAGCAAAATAAATAATTTGAAGTAATGTTGTTGAACCTAATTCATGGCCTTTTTCCAAAGGTTGGTTAATAGATTTTGAAAATCTTCTATTACCATCCATAATATAAGATAAATGTACTGGAACAGATCCATAGGATAAAATAATTAAACAAAAAGTTTGTAATAATGATAGTATATTTGAAATTATAGGTAATGAGAATATAAAATAAAATATTTTATGAAAAATGTTTGAAAAAGATACTAATGGTTGTTTGAAATCTATTTTGAAACTAATATTTTCATATTTTTTAGAATTCACAGACTTAGAATGATTGTATAATATGTATTTAAAGTTGAAGATCATTTGAGTATAATACTATGGTTTTTAGTTTATTTTTAGTCTTTCTACAAAAGATATCATATAATTGTATATAAATTAACAAAAAACGGAATAAAAAGTGATGTTATTTTGAATATTAAAGTACAATATTATATTAACAGTGAGTGTGTGTGTTTTTTTTTTTAATTTCATTTTTTTTTTTTTTTTTTTAAATAAAGATAAGATAAAATGATGTATAAGATGTTTAAATTATCCTTTTTAAACAGTTTCCTTAATAGGAAATTTGCAAATGCCATAAGCGACGCGGCTTTTTTTTTTAAATTATTTTTTTTTTTTTTTTTAGTTTTTTCAAAAAATTAAAAGTCTATATATATATAACAATCTATTATGGAGATAATATCTTTTGTTCAACAGTCATAACAATCTTCATTGTTTGTTCCATAAATGTTAAACACATTATAGTATGAGGTGCAATTCTAAATATTTGAGCTCCAAATCCTTTATATAAAGCACCCATACCTTCTGATTTAACAGTTTTCTTTAAACAATCAATTGGGCCTTTATAATAGGAATGACCTTGTTGGTTATAAACTCTGGTCAAAATAACATCCCATGGATTCATAACTACACCTACACCGAAACCACTAATTGTAGAGGCAGTTAAATGTAACAGAGTACCATCGCTCATTAAATCATGTTTTAATAAAAAGTTTTTAGCAGTGTTATAAATTGGCAATTGAACAGCAGAACCAGCACCTGTTCTTAAAATTGCAGCATCAACACCTTTGTATAATCCTAATATTCCACCTTCATTTTTGTAAATCTGAGTTAAACCATCCAAAAAGGACTTATAATGGGTTTGTTGCCCAATTTTGATATGTGTGGAGTAAGATTGCATTCTGGTTTTTACCAAATATAAAGGAGACCCAACTATGGCACCAATTACACCAGATGCAGCACCAGAGAATATATTGATAACTGGATTTTGAACCTTATGGGCATCTTCTGCTGAACTATAAAATAACTTGTTAAGTTGATATCTTACAGGTTCATAAAAACCAAGTCTACACCCATTTAAACCTATTTGGTATATATAAGCACAGTTTAAACCCTTTTGTAAACCTCTAATACCTTCATTTTTAAATACAACTCCTAAACCTTGAATAGGATTTGTATATGATTTGACAGCATTTTTACCACTAAGTTCACCCTGAAGTTGCATTCTTGTTTTGACGACTTCGATAGGGTTGGTAAATGTTACAGCAATACATGCTGCTGCTGCACCTGCAATAAAAGATCCAGTAGTTGAAACTTTTTGTGAAGCGGATTTTGTATCTTTATGTTCGTCTTTAGACATCTTAAATATGTATTATAAATAAAACGTAGTGTATTTTTTGGTTTGATATAGTATACTGTATAAATGAATTATCTTTAAACTAAATTCTATATATTTTTAAAAAAACTGTTTAATATATTTTTATCTTTTTTTAAAAAAAAAAAAAATTTAAAGGCATTCCATTACTTATATAATAGCTGAAAAAAAAAGTGAAACTTTTGACTCTTCTCTTTGTTTTTTTTTTTTTCTTATTTTTATTCTATTGGTGCCGGTATCGGCACATTTAAAAAATGATTCATAAAATAAATCTATATAAATTATTTACAGATAAAGACATAACTTTCTATTGCTATTATAACTTTAAACAATTATGAGTCACATAGTTTTGTTTAATAAAACAATGGAAATAGCAACAATAATATGATATAATACAAACTCACTAAAATAATACTTTATTATAAGGTCTTTGATGTCTTTTTTTCTTTTTTGAAGATTTCAATTTGATCTTAGTAATATCTTTTTCAGTAACTACTCCTTTCTTTAACTGAACCTGTCTGATATCACTATTAATTCTTAACTTTTCTTTTAATTGAAATGGCGCTTCAAGAAGTTCTACTTGAAGTTCAGGATATTTCGTTAAGAAATTTCTAGTTATATTGTCACTGTAAGTTTGGAAATGATGTAGCTTAGGATCCTCTTTTTGATTTACACCTAACCAAAAGTTTATATCATAACAAGGAAGTGAAAACCCTTTAAAGATTTTTAAATATTGATACATTAAGTGATGTGCTACATTATACCAATTTAAATATTCATCATTTCTTGTATCTCTATACTTTTCATTTCTGGCAATATTAGTTTCATCTTTTAAAAAATATGTTGTTCTATCTTTTGCACTGATATTAACTTCAAAACTTGATCTTTTAATTAAGCCTGATTCTATATCTTTACATAAGATACTTTGCCAATACCATTCTAACAATGACCAAACATCATTGGTTATAGGAATTTGTAATTCATTCTTTATGACATTTTTTGGAATCATTAAATTTATTAAATATAAAATATAATCAAGTTTCATAATTTCATCAAACTCTGTAGTGTTTAAATTATTAGCTGTGGATCCATGGGCAGATACATATTCTGAGTTTAATGCTAAAGACATCTTCATTTCTATTGAATACATTGATGTAGGTAAAGAAATACCTGGCGTATCATATAGATATATTCCTTTTAAAAAGTCATCGATTTTTATTCTTTCAGATATTTTCTTTGTAATACCACTATAATTGCCAGTCTTGCAAGGTTTTGATACTATTAAATTCAATTTTCTATTTAAAATTTCTTTGAGTAAATTAACAACGGTTGATTTTCCGACATTTGGTATTCCTAAAATTAAACAATTATATCCTAAAGGCGATATTAAGTTATCATCTTCTTTAATACTTTCAGTGTATAAATATCTAAGAATATTCTTTAAACTCTCTCCTGATTTCTTTGCATCTAATGCATTAATGATGATATAATTTTCATTCATCTTGTTATGATAAAAATTTAACTTTTCTTTAAATTCTGTTACAAGTTTTCTACTTATAATACCAGACTGTTGTAACTTTGTTAAATAATCACCAAATGTATAAACAATAAGTTTTTTTACTGATACTTGTTTTTCTGAAATTTCACCGCTTTCATTTATGAGACGAGTTGTTTGAACTCTTCCGTTTATTCTTTTATCCTCTAATTCTTTCATAATAAAATCTATTTCTGAAAATTTCTTATTACCTTCCATACTCTGTTCATACTTTGAAAACTTTTCCTTATTAATCTTTTCTACTCCTAATAAATCAAACATTAGATTTTTTGAAGATACAGGTGTTCTAACGTCTCTAACTTCTATTATAAGTTGGCATTGTTTATAAATTGGTAAAAGGTTTTTTATTGTAGTATATTGATGTGATTTAAAAGAATGAAAACTTGGCATAGAATGGGAATCAAAATTTAATCTAGGTGTAAAGTTTTTTTCTTCATCTGTTAACTTTTCATTTTTTAACTCTATTTTATCTAATCGTTGATCTTTTTTTAAATTAGATTTTATAGTAACACCAAGCCTTATATATGTTAAAGATATATATCTCTTTCTTACTAAATTAAAATTTAAAACTGAACAAAAGGTTCTGTTTTTATATATATTCATTTTATATACTGGTTTGGGTTTACAGTTATTTGTTTTAAATATATATATATATATATATATATATATATTTTTTTAATAAAAAGTATATGATTATAAATGATAACTTTATACAAAATTGCTTTTTTTTTATACACTTTTTTTTTTTTCTTAATAACAAAAATATATATTCATTTAAAAAAAAAATTATATTTCGATAAATTCATCTTTTCTTTCACTTATTATTATTTATAACAAACCAAAGATAATATAAATAGATTAAATATGCCATTAATTTTACTTACAGGTTTACCAAATTCAGGAAAGACTAAAATTTGTCAAGATTTAATAACTAAAATAAATGAGTTTTTTGATGATCCAGAAACTGAATCACCATTAAACTTCAAACCAAATATAATTTATCATTCAGATGAAACATTGTCTATACCACCAGACTCATATTATAATCCAAAGTTGGAAAAATTCAATAGAGGAAAAATACAATCTATAATGAGAAGAGATGTCAATTTAAAAAACATAGTTATAGTAAATAGTTTGAATTATATTAAAGGTTATAGATATCAATTATTTATTGATTGTAAAAACTTTAATGAAGGTTACTGTTTAGTTTATTCAATTAAAGCAAATAAAAATGAGGATGGTTTAAATAGTAATTCTGTTGGGAATTTATTAGAATTAAGTGCAGCTGGACAATTGGATACAAATAAAGATCATATAGTTGATGAGGAAGGAATGGAAGGTAATTGGGACAAACAATTAATTAACGAAATATCAATGAGATTTGAAGAACCAAATGAAAGAAATAGATGGGATTCACCATGTTTTAGATTCTTACAAAATCAAGATGAAATAACAAAAGAATCTGTTGTAGAAATATTGAAATGTTTATACCCAAAGCAATTCCAAAAGTTTGCTATGAAGAATTCAAGTAATGGTATAAGTGAAGAAGAAGCTAAGAAATTAAATGACTTAGCACATAAAATGAAACCTTCTAATACAACAAAATTACAACCAATTACTCAAAATGATTATTTAATGAAATTAAACAACATCTCATCTAATTTATTGAAAAAATTAACAGAATGGTTAAATTTAGAAGTTAATTCAATGAATTTAAGATTTCTTTTAACTGATGATGATGTTGAAAGAGGTAAGTTTATTCAATTCCAATCACCACTAGTCAAGCAAAAATTAGTAACTAATTTAAACATCTTACAAAGATTCAAAAGACAATTCATTCAATTGCACAAGATTAGAAAACAAACTGATACTGATATGAACTCATTAGAAGATAGTATTGAAAGATTGTTTATGGACTTTTTAACAAAAAATTTTGCAGAATTGTAATTTTAAATTGAGAATATTATCTAATATCTATATATACATGGTTTTTATTTAATCTTTTTTTTTTTTCTCTTATCGTTTTACTATTCAAATCTCACTTAATGATTTTAATTTATCCATTAAAAATTGACCTTGTTTTAACTTTATTTCACTAACACTAATTAAATCATGTTCTAAAGTAATTAATAAAGAGTTTTTAATATATGAAGACATTAAAGGAGACATTTTAACATTTTCCTTTTTAAAGATTATCTCTAACTGTTCTATAAAAACAAACCAACTTTCTATGATATTGTTTTTAAAGAATACAGATCTAAAATTAACATTATCCCAAAAGTTAGATATGATTTCTGGATTTTGAGTTCTTAAAGTTCTATAAATCATACATTTTTGTAAAGCTCTGATAGAATCCATATCCCAAAAATTAATATTTTCATCAATAGTTAATGAATTAAAATTATTGACTTGAATTTGTCTTACTATAGATGCAGATGATGTTGTGGATGGGTTTAATAAAGTACTCTTTTTACCCATTTCAGATTTGAAAAAGTTAAGAAGCTTTAAATTTAAATCAAATGATGTACTTTGTGATAGTAAATTAGTATTTCTTTCATTCAAAAGTCTCAAGAATATAATGTAAAAAAAGTTTATGGAAATATCCTTTGTTGATTTTTTCAAAGGGACGAATTCTAAATAATTTAAAACTTCCATAAAAATAGAAACTAATCTTTTTTCTATCTTAGCATTCATTATTTGTTGTGCTTCTTCATTTTGTTTAATTTTTAAATCATTCAATTGGATAGAAAAATCTCTAATTGTACCTGCCTTCACAATTGTAATTAAATGGATAAACTTGGAAAGTATGTCACTGTATTTTAATTCATATGTTTGAGTCATTAATCCTAAATCTAGGTATTGTTTTAAAACCATTGTATCCATTGCATAGCATTCACTATTATAAAAATTACAATTTTCTTCGTATAATGTTATTAAATTCTTCCAATACTGATTTATATCATTTTGATTTATAGGTTCTTTACTTTCATGGTTAATTAAAAAATGTCTTGATGTATTATTAAGTTTTCTTTCAAAATCAAATAACATATCACTGTTCATAGAATCAGTTATAGATATATTTGAATTAATATTATTACTCAATGGTTTTATACTATTAAAACACCTTTTAAACACCAAAGGTTGGGATATATTATGTCTAAAATTTAAATGGCTGACCTCATTTCTAAATTTAGTTTTTACTGTATTTGAAAATAAACAATTTTGTCTCATTAATTTAATAATAACAGTCTTATTCAAGCTTTTTTGGTTATGCACTAAACTCTTTGGAATAGAAATATTTTTTTTATAAAGAAAAGATATAAGCATATTACAGATGAATATTATTCTTTTTTTTTTTGAATATTTAAAAATAAAAAAATTTTCGTTTTACTTCAATTTCTTTTTTTTAAGAAAAATTTAATATCTAATCACATGTTATGATATTTTATTTTAAATTGTATATTAAAAAAGAATCATTTTTCGTTTCTTTACATTTATTGCTTTTAACCAAAAGTAAAACTTAAAAATAGCCTTTTAATATATATATATATACATACCAAGAAATTGAATACACAGTATGGATCTTGTATCTAATAAAGAAAAAAAAGTGCCTAGATATGTTGAACTAATTTATAAAAATATAAAATTTTTTGTATCTGAAACAAGTGCAGAAAATGAATATTTAAACGATAAGTATTTTGAATATGATATTGTTAAGATAGAAAATAAAGAATTTAATGATAGATTTATCATTACCAGAAAGCATATAAGTCGAAAAGACTCCGGTTGTATAATGTTAGACTACTTTCACCCTCTTTATAACACTAATGGATCTATTAATGGGTTAAAATTAGACCAGATATCAAAAGAATTTAAGGAATATAAAGAAAGCCAGGAAAGATCAATCGAAAACATCAATCTCTATTTATCAGTTTTAGCTAATGACGGTAGTGTATCTCATATGTCAATGCAAAAATTATAGTTCCTTAACACTTGGATGGACTTTAATATCAACATTCCCTTCATTAACTTGGTTTGGATCTAAGCCCAAGTATTTTTTCTTTAAGATTTTATCTTGTTTATTAACATAATCCAATAAAGGCTCAATCAAGTTTTGTTTTATCAAAAAGTTATACCATATTTCATTATAAATATGATTGTATATTGTTAAGTAATCTTTCATGAAACATATAGTCAAAGCTACTAGAGTATACGGAATATATGTATATGGTAAAAACAGTGCAATCGCACATATAGAAGAATACATTAAAAGCTGTTTCTTAAAGAAAAAACTCCACATATATGATCTTATTTTTTTATTAGTTATAGAACTTAGATTCTTTAGGTCTAATGGAAAATCATCAATGACATTATTATCTATTATATCGCTATCAATTAATTCATCAGTTGAAAGTTTTCCTTTTAAGAAGACTAATGAATTATTAATATTTAAGATATTAATATTATTATTTAAATAATTTGTAATTTTATACTCTATTGTTTTTCTACTTATAGAAAAAGGCAATAACTCATAAATTTTCAATGGTAAAGTTATATTTTTTCTATCCTGTATGTTATTTAAATATTTAAATTGCGTTGAAGTCCATGAATCTATCAATTGTTTTCTTTGAAAATAATTCAACTTAGATATGTTTAATTTAGGCATTATCACAACATTATTATTTCTTGTGTTATAATTTCTTATAGCAGTATTAGTAAATAAACTTTGGCATTTCCCTAATGACTTCAATAGGTTTGATGATTCTGAACGCATCTGGCTATTTAACGAATCTTTGTTAGTTTCATAACATTATATTTCTTATTCTTATTGGAAAAAATTTTATTTAATTAAGTTTGAGTATATATATTTATTTTTTTAAAAAAATATTTGATGTGTATATAGGTTAATATATGCACGTGATAATGTTTATATGATATTTCACTTATGTATAAACTTTTTGTATACTTTATACTGAGTATGTTTCTAAGTGTTTAATCAATTGTAAATTATTAAAAGAAATTTATTATTTATTATTTATATTTAAATAAATTTATTTCAAATATTAAATTAATTAAATTCTTTTTTTAATTTATATTTTTAAATAAATAAACAAAACCTTAAAAAAAAAATACTTTTACAACTTTTGTAAATGACTTTAAAATTAACTTCGAATTCTTTAAGGCAATATACATTAATAACAGCATTGACTGGTCTTAATCTAGGGATGGATATAGGTACTATAGGGTCCTTGATTTCAAATTACAGCTCATTTCAAGAAAAATTTGAAAATTTAACTGACTTTCAAACAGGATTAATAGTATCTATATTTAACCTTGGCGGTCTTTTTGGTGGTTTACTATTATCTAGATATAATAATAACAGTCAAAAAACAATGCGATTTATGATTCGACTTAATCTTTTAATAATTCTATGTGGTCAACTTTTACAAATTTCTGGCTTTGAGTCATGGATATTTTTTGTTATTGGGAGATTTCTATTTGGATTAGGGCAAGGTGGAAATAATGTATTATCACCGCTCTATATAACAGAAACTACTAAAATATTTAACTCATTTGGTTTACCATTTCTAGATGGAAATTTTAAAAAAACATCAAATGCTTCTTATATACAACTATTGATTACATTTGGTATTTTTTTAGGTAATGTTTTGGGATACGTGTATGAAAATTATGTAACAAATAGCTTCTGGCAATGGAGATTACCCATACTAACCAATACATTTTTTGCATTAACAACATTAGTTCTCTTTTCAAATTATGTTCCAGATAATCAATATTTAATAAGTTTACATAATACAAGTGTAAATAACTTATCAACAGATACATTAATTCAAATAGAAGAAGACTATGAAAAAAGTCCATGTAGAAATAAACTGCATTCGCATAACTATGAAAACAAAAGATCATTTTTTAAACTATGGTACGGAAGACCACTTTACCTTTGGAGAGTTATTTTAGGTTGTTCAATATTAATCTTTCAGCAATTTACAGGAATCAACTATTTTTTTTACTACTCCTCAATACTATTTAAAGAAAGTTCCACTATACCACCATACACAATAAACATATTACTTTCTTCTATTAATTTTATTGGCTCACTGGTAGGTCTTCATGTTATTAAAAAAATGAAACCTAAAACTGTTTTACTAAGTGGATATTTGGGTTGTAGTACTTGTATGTTCTTTTTCTCTACATTGGGTGTTTTATCTAAAAATTCAAGTATAGATATCGAAACCATAAACATTTTAATGGCCACTGCTACATCTGCTTTTATAATCTTTTTTGCAATATTTTTAGGTCCTATCAGTTTTATTATTATTGAAAGAATATTACCTAGAGAAAGAAAACTTAAAACTTTGGGTTTAGGTATTTCAACTAGTTTTAATTGGATCACAGGATTTCTTGTAGGTGCATTTACACCTGCTATAAACTCAGCAATTGGTTTAAAACTTGGGTATGTATTCTGCATAATTACAATATGTGGTTTGATTTTTGAATACATTAATTTACCTGAAATGGAAGGTTTAACTGAGGAAGAAAGAGAAAAAGTTTGGTATTTAATCAATGATAAAAATATATCCATAAAACTTTAAATGTATTTCATTATAAATTAGATATATACACTGTTTTTTTTTTTAATAAATTATTTAGCATTCTTTTCCAAAAATTTTTTGATTTGTAATATATCACATCCTACGACTCTATTAATTTCATGACCATTCTCAAAAAAAACTATAGTTGGCATTGATTTAATACTATTCTCTTGTACAACTTCGCTTTGTTCATTGCAATTAACTTTACCAAATATAAAATTAGAATTTTCATATTGCTTAGCAAATCTGTCTAAATATGGTGCTAGCATTTTACAAGGTGCGCAAGTATTTGAGTAAAAATCTAAAATAACAAAATCTTTTTTATTAGAAATCATAGAATTATAATGAGATCTAGATTCAACTTCAATAACTGATCCTTTTTCATTTGAATTTAGTTTTTTAGAAAAGTTATTTTTTGGTTTTTCATCAGTTCTATATTGCTTTGATTTTGATATGTTTTGAGAATTAGATGGATGTTTACTAATAAATATGAGAAGTAAAATAAGTAAACCTGAAATTATTTGTATCATATTTGCATATAAATCCATTGTAGATATTTTGTATGGTTTGGCTTTTATTAAAAAGTTTAAAAGATTAGAAGATTAAAACGTAATAAGTAAAGTTATCGTAAATTAAAATGTTGTTCTTTTTAAAAAAAAAAAAAAAAAAACAATATCATATCACGTGTATTCAAAATATATTGAAAATATTATATTAATAATTATTTACAGTTTAAATCTTCTTTTTCTTTTTAAATATATAATAAATAATAAATAATTAGGCTTTCTTTTTTAACTTATTTTCTAATTTTTCCATTTGTAATTCAGATTGTTTATCTTGATCAGATAAAATTTGTTGAACTTTTTCAATTTCTGGAATATAATGCTTAATCATATTTTCGACACCATTTTGTAAAGTTGCACTAGATAAAGAACATGATTTACAAGAACCATGCAACTTGACAAATATAGTACCTGTATCTGGATCATAACCTTGATAAGATATGTCACCACCATCTTCCATTAAATTAGGTTTTATTCTGGTTTCTAACAAATCCATAACATCTTCTTCAATTTCCTTTTCTTCTTCAGTTAATTCCCTAAAGTTAAAGTTAGTAGTTAATTGCTTTTGTAATTGATCGTTGGCTTGTTTTTTAGCTAACTCAATATCTTTTTCATTAATATCTTCAATATTAGCAAATTTATTGGAATAATTTTTTTCATTAAAGTTTATTTCTTCTTCATTCTCATTATCAATCAATTTTTGTTCTTGTTCAAATTTATTAATCTTTTTAACAACTTCTACGTCTTTGTTATCTTCAATCTTATTAGTTATATCCTTATTTTCCATATATTCTATATAATCACCAATTATTTGTTTAATACCCTCATCAATAGAATACCAATCGCTAGAATCATTCTTAGTACATGTAACAAATTTATCATTAATCATTACAGAATCTAATTCACTAACATTCTTTAATAAAACATTACCTAAAACATTGAACTTGAATGAAGAAGCATCATCTCTTGAAACTTCTATAACAAATCTTGATTTAACAAATAAATCATTTGTATTCAAAGAAAAGAACTTTCTAGCATTTTCATTAGGAGTGTCTTCAGAGACTATCTTTGAATAATTTCTTAAAATTATAGCACTTTTAGTAATAATTTTATTTGAATTTGCAAGTCTCAATAATCTCATTGGATCTTTTGATTTTAATAAAAACATATTGATTATACTTTTATCTTCTTTGGTTGTATACTTTATTTTTTTGTTTTTATGGAATTAATCTACATTTAAAAGATACATTTAATTATGTTAGAAAAAGTTTTTTTTTTTTTTTTTCAAACTTCCATTCATTTTTTTTTTTTAACTAATTAATAGAAATCCCGATGGACGGATTTAAATATTTTTAATTTAAATAAATTATATATCTTTAGCATTATAATATATAGAATAATCATCTTTTTCATTAATTGTTTTATATCTAATCCATGAGAAAAATTGATATTTATTTATAGAATTTTCATCTACTTTTATAAAATCAATTTTCAATCCACTATTTGTAAAATAAGGAATTTCAAATTCTATTTGAATTTGATTAGTTTTTAAATTTAAAGAATCTTCACCTTGATGTAAATCATTATAAATTTTTTCTAACTTGGGACCCTTTCTCAGTGGTGCAGGATCCATACTTTGTAATTGTTTTTTACGTTTTATTTCACTGATTTCCTCATCAACTAATTGGAATTGTATGAAACATTCAAATGTTCTATCACCATAATTTCCTTTAACATTCTTACATTCCCATATAATAAAATTATCACTTAAATTAAATAAAAGTTTTCCAAAATCAGTTTTAAACTTTGGTGATATTGACAGATCTAGTAATTCAATTTTATCTATGAATGAAGATATTGGTATTTTTATGTTTAAATATTCAGGTGACAAATTTTTTTTAAAATAAGTCTTTATTTGCATATTGATTCTTATAGTTGGTGGTTTTAATTTTTCTATAGATCTTTCTTTAAATTCTTTTGTATAATTAGTAATCTCAATTATAGCTGGTTGTATTGTTTTATCATTATTTAATAAATCAATTTTATAAGTACAAAGCTCAAACTCCCCATCAGGTGGAATAAATTCTAAGACTTTATCTTCAGTACTATTGCTATAATAAGCATTGTTAATATCTTGTACACACTGATGAAACTGAAATCCGTGTTCTAAATTGATCTTTTTATCTAGATTAAAAATAGAGTCGTTAATAATCCCCACTTTTATAACAGGCATCCCAGATAAATAACTTTTACAAAATATAGTTCCATTAAGTGAAAATGATTTAGTTAGTTGTTTTCCTGAGTTACTAATAACTTGAATAAATCTAATTTTTTCAACAACATCAACAAAAAATTCATTTTTTGTATAATATATTCCTTTTAGTCTCCAATGGATTGCATCTCCCATTGTATTAATAACTGTACTTTTTAAATAAATATCCTCATTAACTTCACAAACTAGTACATCTTTATTTTTATCTTCTATTTTATCTTTATTTTTATGTTCCTTTGTATTCCAAAAACTATTTATTCCAATAGACTGTTTTTTTTTACTATTTATAGTATTTGAAACATCCGATATCTTGTTACCAGCTATAATATCACTTTGTAGTAAATCTTCATCTATATCACTAACTTTTTTGAATTGTATATACTCGTGTAATAAATTATAATCTGTAAGTTGTGGTATTCCAAAATCCATACATTCATCTATGATTTCATTTATTATTAAGTGGTTATTAAGAATTAAACTAGGGCATAATTCTTGATTGAAAAATGTAGATAAAAGATTATCTAACTCATGCAAATAATGGAACAATTGAAAACAATCAACATCTTTATTGAAATTATTTTCGTCCGCAAATGATGTGGAATATATAGCTAAATATAACACGCCATTCTTACATATATGAAAATAATTTATAAATGGATAACTTTTGTTTTTTAAAATAGGAGGTATATTTAAATTTAAAGAAAACCCGTTTTTTTTATCAATTTTTTCATTATTTCTATAATCTAATGTTTTATTTTTCTCAATTATATACTCCCTTTTAAAATCTAAAAGAAGGTCATTTTGATTTGTTTTATCTTTTAAAATTAATAATTTATTTGTAAAAGATTGTTCAAATTGTTTTTTGTATATAGTAGATAAAGAACCTTCATCTAATAAATAAAGACAGTGGCATAATGACGGCATTAATGATTAGTATGTTGGTGGTTTGTTTATTTTTATTTATAATTTTATCTTTTATATAAAACAAAAATTTAAACTAATGTATTTTTTTTTTTTTATCAAGCGTTTTAACAAATTATTTAAATGTAAATATTATTAGAAAAATTATTCACGTGTAAATCTTTAAACTTCTTTGAAATATTAATAAACCTTTATCAAGTGTCTAATAACCATAATAATAATGAAAAATTTAAAAACAATATATAAGTGAATATTTATTTATATTATTTTAAACATGACTTTGTTCATCATCGCTTAAATTGAAATCAACTTGGTGAGTGTCAGAAAACGGATTCTCACTAGTTTGGTTAGATTTATGAACACCATTAACATCTCTCTTAGTAGAGTCGTTGTTTAAAGAAGACATATCATCTAGATCAAAATCAGCAATATTTTCAGGATCAGTTGGTAATTGTTGTGAGCAAGCAAGCATATATGAAGTTGAAGTTGGTCTCCAAATAAATGAAATTACTACAAATACAACAAAGTATACTAAAGAAGACCAGAAATCAGTAAAGAAAAATCTATATCTCCAATTTCTTTCAATCATTTCTACTGCAGACATACCTACTAACATAATAGATGTAAATAGAGTACCAAGCATAACAACTACTAATGATAAAGAAATTGTTTGTAATAATTTATTGTACATATTTAACTTAACAATTTGTTTTTGCTCTTGTAAGTATTGCATAGTTAATGATAAACTTTTTAATGTAACCATATAGAATCCTAATAAACATAAACTTGCTGGGAAAAAGGTAAACATGATAGCACCGCTTTGAGAATCAGATGGTGTTAAATATCTTTGAATAATAAATGCTGAACAAAATCCAAATGTTACAATAGCAAAAATTCTACATTTTAACATTAATTTTCTTTGAAGTTTAGGATAAACAATACCATATCCTAAAGAGATGATAAGTAAAATAAAGAATGAAAAACTAATTTTAAAAGAATTGACAACAGATAAAAATACCATATATCCTTGTACACCAGCGGTATTACCTTTTTTATTTCTTAAATCATAATAACTCCAAACTAAGATATTTTCAAAAATTAAGAATCCATAAAAAGCAAGTAAGTATTTTTGTAATGGTAATAACTCATGTTTATGTTTCCAAAAAGAAAATCCGTACAAAGCAGCAGCAACAGCATAAAATACAGCTAGTAAACTGTATAATGCCAAATTATTAACTTCCGAAGCTGGTAATTGACCAAATGCATTTCTAAAGTTGACTACTGCATCATATTTTAATTTACTATTTGTAGAATAAGTTAAAGCACAGTAATAACCAGACTTTTCAACATTATACTTCAAATTATATAAACCAGTATGGTTTTGGTAAAAGGTTAAAATCTCTGCATTAGAAGTTGAAGTAGTTTCTGTAAATGGGTCATAAACTTCAGGTTCAATTAAGAATTGGTTTTTTTGAGATTCATTACACAATTTATAAGAGATAGCTTGTTCATCACATATTAAAAAGAAATCATCTGTTCCTTCTCTAACTTTCCCAATATGTGTGTAATCTTGGAAGTCAAAAATAACAACAGATACATCATGATCTTCTGATTCATCATAGTTTGATAATGTTTTAACATTAAATGAAATAAAAGGATCAACTTTACCATTCCAGTCCTTCTTTGAGTACATACCTGAACATACTTGCATTGTTGAATCTGTGACTAATTTCCTATTTGCATTGTTAAGTTGTAAAAAAGTCACATAGATTAATAAAGTATTTATTAATTTATTCAATATCATTATTTTAGTGTTTTTCTTAGAAAAATATCTTTATTGTATAGTATATTTATTTTAAAAAGCTATTTGTTTCACTAAATTAACTTGATTTGTTTATTTATTTTGATATATTTTGATATATTTACTTATGGTTTTTGTTGTGATTAATTTCTTAAGTGTAAAAATAACTAATATAAAAAATTAATAAGTTTAAAAATACAACTTTTTCTGCTTCTTAAAATAATAACACGCAAACGAAACAAATAATCAAAAAAATATATATATTTAAACCAAAAATATAATTCACGTGATAATAAAATATTTTAAATATAAAAAAAATAAATCAAATAGCAAAGGGGGGATCCGGGAATTGAACCCGGGACATCTTGCACCCAAAGCAAGCATCATACCACTAGACCAATCCCCCTAATTGATATTTGATGACTTATTTTAATAACAAAAAAATTAAGTTATTAACTTTTCAAAAATTACTATGACGTCATCAACCATAAAATTCTAATTATATTCTATATACTGGTATTAATATCACTTATAGTTGATTATTAATATTTTTAAAATTAAAATTAAATGTTTTATAGCTAGTTCTCTCGAGCTAATTATTTAATTAAAATATGTATGTTCTTTTCAATGATTATATAACAATGACTAAATATAAGAAATTTTTGTAATCGCTTGGTAATTAATAAAAATATTGACATAACAAATTACAATGGAGGGATGGCCGAGTGGTCTAAGGCGGCAGACTTAAGATCTGTTGGACAGAGTCCGCGCGAGTTCGAACCTCGCTTCCTTCATATTTTTTATTTTTTAAATTCTATATTAATTTTTTTGTTGGATTTTATTTTTTAAAAAAAAAATTCAATAATTTACAATGGAGGGATGGCCGAGTGGTCTAAGGCGGCAGACTTAAGATCTGTTGGACAGAGTCCGCGCGAGTTCGAACCTCGCTTCCTTCATATTTTTTTTAATTTTTTAAATTCTATATTAATATGTTTATTTTTAACTTCAAGACATTTGCTCAATTTTTGCTCTATCAAATTACAATGGAGGGATGGCCGAGTGGTCTAAGGCGGCAGACTTAAGATCTGTTGGACAGAGTCCGCGCGAGTTCGAACCTCGCTTCCTTCATATTTTTTTATTTTTCAAATTATGTATTCATGTTTTTTTTTTTGTTGGATTTTATTTTTTTAAAAACAGATATATTAAATTACAATGGAGGGATGGCCGAGTGGTCTAAGGCGGCAGACTTAAGATCTGTTGGACAGAGTCCGCGCGAGTTCGAACCTCGCTTCCTTCATATTTTTTTTTAGTTTTTAAAACAGCATTAATCTTTTTTATTATTTTTTAACGTAATATTATTTGTTTAATTGGGTTATTTAGGTCAAATTTTTGTTTTATTAATTAACATTGGAGGGATGGCCGAGTGGTCTAAGGCGGCAGACTTAAGATCTGTTGGACAGAGTCCGCGCGAGTTCGAACCTCGCTTCCTTCATTTTTTTTAATTTTTTTAAATTCTATATTAATTTTTTGTTGGATTTTATCTTCCAAAAATAATAATATATTAAATTACAATGGAGGGATGGCCGAGTGGTCTAAGGCGGCAGACTTAAGATCTGTTGGACAGAGTCCGCGCGAGTTCGAACCTCGCTTCCTTCATATTTTTTTAATTTTTCAAATTCTATATTAATTTTTTGTTGGATTTCTTTTTTTAAAAAACAGATATATTAAATTACAATGGAGGGATGGCCGAGTGGTCTAAGGCGGCAGACTTAAGATCTGTTGGACAGAGTCCGCGCGAGTTCGAACCTCGCTTCCTTCATATTTTTTAGTTTTTAAAACATTGACATTTTTTTTTTGGTAGATAGATTTTGTTAAATTTCGCTTTCATCAATTAACATTGGAGGGATGGCCGAGTGGTCTAAGGCGGCAGACTTAAGATCTGTTGGACAGAGTCCGCGCGAGTTCGAACCTCGCTTCCTTCATATTTTTTTGATAATTTTTCAAACATTGCTTCTTTTTTTTTTTCTTGTTTATATATACTATTATTATTTTTTTTTAAATTAATTTAAAAACTTTTTAAACCAAAAAGAAACTAATTAATATTATGGTTAATTCAAATGACTATAAAGAAGATAATTATTTTTTGAAGACTCCTGATATTCAAAATTTAAAATCTACTAATGGTATATCTAATTCAGATTTAAGTAGTGATAAAAAGTACAAATTTAACTCATCGAATACTTCAAATGAGCATATATTTACAGATATTGAAATTATAGAAACTAAAAATAAAGTAAATAAATATAATAAACAAAATGAAAAGACATTGAATGAAAATAAAAAAGATAAAATGAAGAAAAAAAGGAAAAGTAAAACTAAACATCATGATCATATAGGGCCATGGAAGTTAGGAAGAACATTAGGAAAAGGCTCGTCGGGAAGAGTTAGGTTAGCAAAAAATCAAAATACGGGACAATTAGCAGCTATAAAAATAGTTCCAAAAGGTAATTCTAAAAATAAAAAAACAGATAATAACAGTAACCCTACATCGAGTATTGGATTTGATGAAGGTGTTATACCTTATGGTATTGAAAGAGAGATTATAATTATGAAACTTGTAACGCATTCAAATATCATGAGACTTTATGAAGTTTGGGAAAATAAAAATGAATTATACTTAGTGTTAGAATATGTTGATGGTGGTGAATTATTTGATTTATTAGTATCAAATGAGAAATTTTCTGAGTCGGAAGCTGTTTATTATTTCAGACAAATAATGCAAGGTGTGTTATATTTACATAGATTTAACATATCACATAGAGATTTAAAACCTGAAAATATATTAGTGGATAAGAAGGAGCAAAAAATTAAAATAGCAGATTTTGGAATGGCAGCTTTACAATTATCAAATAAATATTTAAAAACAAGTTGTGGATCCCCACATTATGCATCGCCAGAAATTGTTAAAGGACTAGATTATGATGGTTCACCAAGTGATGTTTGGTCATGTGGTGTTATATTATATGCTCTATTGGCAGGGTATCTGCCATTTAATGATAAAGATATAAAAACTCTTTTATTAAAAGTTCAGGATGGAAAGTATAATTTTCCTGATTGGTTTTCAGATGAATCTAAAGATCTTATAAATAGAATGTTACAAATTGATCCAAAAAAAAGAATAAAAATTGATGAAATATTAAATCATTCACTTCTTTTGAAATATTCTAAAACTTCTAAAACTAAATCAAATACGAATATAAGTAAACTAATTGGTGGTGGAGATGTAGTCCACATTAAAGAAAATAATGTATTTCCAACACTTCCAGTAAACCCAGAATTAATTGAATTTTTGGATGTTAATGATATTGATAATGATATTTTAGAAAGTTTACAAGTTTTGTGGCATGGTATTTCTAAATCTAGTTTAATAGATAAACTTTTAAATAATGAGGAAAATGAGGAAAAAATATTTTATTCATTACTACATCAATATCAATGTAATCAATATGATTTAAAAAACAATGAAACTGCTGTTATTAAAAATGAGAAAAGTAACATAGAAACTTTAGAATATAAAAATATAAATGTTACAGAAACGCCAAGAATAAATCCATCATCAAGGTTTTCATCGTTTTTATCATTAAGTATGTTAAATTTTTCAAACTCTGAAGATAAGCATATTTCAAAAATTACTGATGAAAGCAGTCCAGATAAGTACATAAACTATCCGATACCAGGACTAGGCTTACAAAAAATAAATACAAATGAGAATTTTAGTAATAATATGGAAAAAATCAAAAAACATAATAAATCTTTATATTCCTTAAATTCTATATCTAAAAGATCATTAAATATAAGCAGGTATTTATTGAATGATTTGAAAGGTGAAGAACTAAATATAAATCATGAAAATGAATTCTCACAGATATGTAAAAATTTGTTATCATTAGATATAAATGAAGAGGTGGATGATGATGACAATGATGACAATAACAATCATGATGAAAAATATTTAGAAAGCTCTCAAAATCAAAATAATACTTTTAGAAAAATGACATTAGACCCTAACCTAAAAAAAGCTACTTTAAAAAATCTAACTGATTTTCTGCCAAATAATAAAGCCATAAAAAAAGAAGTAGGATCAAAACCATATGAAGTTAAGAAGATTAAAGTTAATGGGAATGATAATTTATTTAATGAAAAAATAGCGGATAATGTGTTAATGCCAATTGAGGAATTAAGAACAACAACAACTTTCAACGATTTAAATGCGCTTTTAAAACGTAATTTATCAACAATGAAAATTAACCAAAAAGATGATATAAAGTCTTTTGAAGTTAAAAATATACCAAAAACTAAAAAAAAGTTACCATCTACTAAGAGTTTTCTTTTTACTGATTTAGAAAGCAATTTAAATATTGATAGAATTGATAGTAAAATTTCTTTATTTGAAACAGAAAATTCAGATTTTGTGAATGTTAAAAGAAAGGTTGTTGTTAGTGAAGATTTAAGTGAAAGTAATGTAAATATATCTTATCAAAAACAACAAAAAGAAAAAGAATATGATTATAGAGGTAGTTTATATGTTTATAATAAACCTGACTTTGATGAGATATCATCAAATGAATTAAATAAATCCACAAACATACCAAATGTTAATTTTGTAACTATAATAGATGAATTCAATAATAATAAAAACGAATTTGATATTAATAAAATCAAACTTTCACCTGAGAAAAAAAGCAAAATAAAAGATCATAAATTTGCTGATAATGATGATGAAAATAGTAAAGATGATTTATTTTTAAAACTTATGAATAACAGCGATGATAAACTTTATAATAATCCTTCACAATATAATAGAGATAGTAGATTGTTAGAAATAACTTTGGGTGATATGACAAATGAAGATTTTAATGATGATGGTATTTTAGTCGATAACGATGAAACAAAAAAAAGAGTTACTATGCTATTTGATGACGATGATGACGACTATGGATTATCAAAAAATGAATTTTCAGATAATATTGAAACTAATAAGCAAAAAAACAATGATTCAAAAAACAACAATCAATTTATCAGAAAATCATCAGTATTAGAAAACCTTAAAAAGAGTAATATAATGACCATTAAAAGACAATATCAAGAATCAAAAAAAAGAGAAAGTGTTGTAATAACTAGTGCAAGTAAAGAAAATACAAGATTAATAATACCAAAACAAAGAAATAAGAATAAAAATAATATTGAAAAAAACAATAATTCTAACAAAAATTGGTTTGTGAGATTGATAAGCAGAATAAGCTCTAATAATAATGAAATTGAGAAATCAGATCCTGAACCAATAAAAAATGAAGATACCAAACCATTAACTATTCTTCATGAAAGAATTTTTAACAATAATCATCTAGAAAATTTGGATGAAATTTCTAAAGTAGTTATAAAAGAACTAAATAAAATAAATATCAATTATGTTATAGAGTGTGAAAATCCTAGAATTGTAAATTACAAAATATTCGAACAAGAAAATGCTTCTAAACAGTTAATATTAACGATAACAATAGAAGAATTGTTAGATAATAAGAGTATGTCTGTACTTTTATCTCAGCTTAGAAATTTTGATGATAAAGACACTAATAGGATAAAATTATTCAATGAATTAAGCAGTTTTATATTAAAAAATATATAGTATAAATAATTAAGTTTACATTTTATTTTTTAACCAAATTTAGTTTTAATTTTAAATCATGTCGCTTTTTATTTAATTTATAATTTAAAAAATGAATATAATTTTAATGAATGTAAACATTAAATAAAAATATCATGTGACAAAAGTAAACAAATAATCATATTTTAATAGAAAATGATTTAAATAGTAAAGTGTTATTATAAAAGTAAGCAAAGATAGTATAATACTTTAAATGTATTACAGTTTTTTATATCTATCAAGTATTTAAATATTTTGAAAATAAGAAGATTATTATACATCAATATATATAAAAGAAATTATTTATTAATTAAAAACCCGATGTGTTTGTTTTTTTTTTTTTTTTTTTTTTTTTTTTTTTTTCATATTTTTATATATTATTCTAGTTATATAGAACTTATAAAATCTATTTAAAAACCAAGAATAAACATTATAATAAAAAATATTTTTGATCTTATTTTAGATGGAATTTGTCTAATCTTATAAACAGATGAATTATAGTTTTGAATCAACAGAATTTTCCAATAATGAGGACATATCATACCTTTATAGAAAAATTAACAATGAAACTCAATGTGATGAAGAAAGTATTAGCATTAATGATGAAATTATAGAAAAAAACATTTTACCAATAGACTTTGATGATATTAATAGAAATCAATTACGAAGGATAAATATAAACAGAAATATAGAAGATGAAAATATAGAAGAAACTACATATGTAGATATTAGAAGAGAAAAAAAATACAATTATGGAATAGGAACTGTATATTTGATCTTATTTTTAACAGTTTTAAGTGTCTTTTTAAATCAATTAATAAGGTTAAAAGATGATAATGTAATACAAGAGTTGAAGAAACAAGAAGAAATTAATAAAATTCTACTGGACAGACTGAATGAATTAATAGATAGCAACAATAGAAAAGATGATATAGCTGATGACAATAAAGGTATAAATATTCATAAAAATTTAATTAATTATAAATATGGAACTAAATTAATTAAAGAATATACCAGCAATACGTATAAGAATTTAGAACTGAATCATATAGAATCTATTGATTTATTATCTTCTATATACATAGATGATAATAATATGAACTGGGCATGTGCATTAAACAATGAAAAGTATTGTAGTATAGGTGTGCATTTAGATACATCTATTATTATTAATGAAATAATATATGTTAATAATTTTGAGGAAAATATTGAAAAAATTGAAATTTACAAACTTAATGATGAAAATGGAATTATATTAATAAAAGAGTATTTATTTGATAATAATGAAAATGATCAAATTTTATTATTTCAAAATTTGAATAATATAGGTATCAATAACCTTATCTTTAAAATTTATCCTTCAACTATAGAAGATGATTTTTTATTAATAAACTCATTTAAAATTCATTAAAAAAAAAAAAAGTTAATTTAAATATACTTATAGCATTTAGATATATATCATATATATATTTATTATTTTATACAATTTTTTCTTTGTTCTAATTAGGTATGCTAACAAAGAAGTCAAAAAAAAATAAAAAAAAACAATACACGTGGGTTTGACAGGAGAAACCAAAAGTACTTTATTTTAATTTTTTTAAAAATTTTATTTTTGGTTGTAAATTTATTAGTGCGTTCCCTTAAAATCCATAATATTAAATAGCTCATTATATATATCTAAATTTTAAAATGATGAATTATTTAAATAAATGTATATGTAGAGGGAAATATATTATTTTTAAAAATTATATTTTTTCTAAATAAATAAATAAAAGAGTATAAGTAATAGTAAATTCAAACCAATCTACAAAGTTTGTAAAGACAAAAATATTTAAATAATGGTTGAATTTGGTAATTATTTGAAAAATAATATCAACTCTACTTTTAGTACTATTGAAACTTTCAATACACCAGAAAATTATATTAATTATAATCAATTAAAAGATATCTTAAAAAAAAATAAAGGCAATTGGGATAACAACAATGAAGTTGAGTTTATTGAAAATTTAGAACAAAATTTAAATAAGGTATATGTTATTGTTAAAAGTGAATATAAACACATTATTCAAGAACTTAACAAGATCCAAGCTTTGACTGATGAAAACTTAGACGATAGTGATTTAGATTATGATACATTAGAATTGCAATTAAACACTTTAATAGCAAACCTTTATGATTTAGATAAATTTATTAGATTGAATTACACTGGGTTTTATAAAATCTTGAAAAAGCACGATAAGATGTATCCTAAATTTATTTTAAAGCCAATTTTTGAAATTAGATTAAATAATAAACCTTTCTTCAAAATTTTAGAAAATTATGATTACATTGTTATTAAGTTGAGTAATATTAATGAAAAAATTAAGAACAGAGGTGATAAACCATCATATGACAAGCAAAACAGTTCTGCTGGTGGTAAACAAACAAATTTTGTTAGACAAACTACTAAATATTGGGTCCACCCTGACAACATTACACAAGTTAAGTTGAAAATTTTAAAGAATTTACCTGTTTTAGTTTTCAACCCTGATAAAGAATTCAACAAAGCTGATATGGCTATTAGTTCTATTTATTTTGATAATGAGGACTTAGATTTATACTATGGTAGATTAAGAAAAGATGAAGGTGCTGAAGCTCATAGAATTAGATGGTATGGTGATATGCAAACCAACACCATTTTTGTTGAAAGAAAAACTCATAGAGAAGATTGGACAGGTGAAAAATCTATTAAAGCAAGATTTTCCACTAAAGAGAAGAATATTAATTCATTTTTGAATGGTAGTTATCAATTGAATGAAGTTACTGCTCCTAATCAATCTAAAGAAAATATCCAATTAAGTAAAGAAATTCAGTATTTCCATTTAAAACATCATTTAAGACCTGTTGTAAGATCTTTTTACCACAGAACTGCTTATCAATTGCCAGGTGATGCCAGAGTTAGATGTTCTTTAGATACAGAATTAACTTTAGTTAGAGAAGATGATTTTGATGGTTATGACAGAACTCATAATAACTGGAGAAGAATGGATATTGGTATTGATTGGCCTTTCAGCAACTTGCCTGATAAAGATGTTGAAAGATTCCCATATGCAGTTTTAGAAGTTAAGTTACAAACCCAATTAGGTCAAGAACCACCAAGTTGGATTAAAGAATTAATTTCAAGTAATTTAGTTGAATCTGTTCCTAAGTTCTCTAAATTTTTACACGGTATTGCAACATTATTGCCAAATAAGATTGATCAAGTTCCATTTTGGATTCCTCAAATGGATGTTGATATTAGAAAACCATCTCCTAATGCTGCTGCTGTAGCTCAAGTTGATAATAGAGAAGGTGCATACTCTGGTGCTAAAGGTAATACTTTAGATGAAGAAGAAATGGTTGGTGGATTTTCTAGTTATGGTGCTTTACAAGCTGATGATATTGAAGATTTAGAAGAAGCTGAGAATTATATTCCAACCACATTATCTAAAGAATCACCAAACTCTGCTTACTTTAAAGAAAAGATTCTTCAATCTAGTCCACATTCTATACCAAGATACTTCTGGTCTAGTTTACATTACATCGATGATTTCTTATACAGTGGTAATGAGTCTGTTGTTACTTCTACTCCTGACTCATATTACATTAATGACATTAAAGCACCTGAAGGTAAATCCATTTATATTCCTATAAGAATAGAACCTAAAGTTTATTTTGCAACTGAAAGAACATTTTTATCTTGGATAACTATTATCCTAACATTAAATTCTTTAAACTTATTGCTATTGAATTTTGGTTCTCAATCTAATATGATCACTAGTTTAGGGTTCTCTATTTGTTGTTTATTCATGTTAATCTGGGAAACTTACATATACTTACAGAGATGTGTTGCTATTAGAATGAAATGGAATGATGATGGTATTTTTGAAGATAAAGTTGGTGTTAATACTATTGTAGTTTTACTTCTTTCCAGTTTTGTCTTTGGCTGGTTTGTAAGTTTGAAACAGTCTTAGGTATATTAAATTATATATATACATAGATGTTAATCCATTACTTTTAAAAGAGTATATTAAAACATACAATTAGTAATGTTATTTAAAAAAAAAAAAAAAAAAAAATATATATATATATATATATATATGCAATTAATGGATTTTATTGCGATAAGCGATTATTGATAAAAAAGTGTTATCCATTTTGGATTTAATAACAGTAAAAAAAGTGTTAATTTTTCATAAAATTTATGCTTTAATTATTATAATTCATTAGAATAATAGATTCAAAAACATTATACCAATTACACACATATTATTAATATGTTTGACAATTGTGATGAAGAATTGTATTTAAAGGATAAAAATACTCTATTTAGTTCTATAAAGGAGTCTAGTTTAAGTATGGATATGTATAAAGAGAATATGAGAAAATTTTTCTTAAAACATAAATTGATTATAAAAAAAGATAAAAACTTAATAAATAATTTGATAACAAATGTAGAACACTTCATCACTGATAATAAGGTCAGAGTTTTTGTTTATTTAGAGTTTATAAAGTATAAAACAGGATTATTCCATATAAAATTGATATCAAGAATTTGTAAAAATTTGGAAAGTATAAATACCAATCCAATTTCATTTTTAACAGTATTTAAAAATAAAATTATAGAAAATATAGATGACAATGAGTATAAAAAACAAATGATGATTGATTTTTTAAAGCAGCTTATAAATCAATATAAAGACATTCCAACTATGAAAAGAAAACACTATGATACATTAAACGCTTCTCATAAATTAAAAAAAAGAAAAAGTGATAGTCTAAAAGTAATAAATATTTCATCAGATGAAAAAGACACTGTACTATTAACAAAACCCAATATAAAAAAACTGATAAATTTTAATAAAGAAAATGAATATCAGAAAAATTACAAGAATGATATATTATTTAAAAATCAAGTTAATAATACAAACAAGACTAAAATATTTCAAAACCAAAATATTTTCAAAGAAAAATGTGTTTATAAGATTAATCTTAAACCTGCAGCTTTTATTAATAAAAAAAAAGTATTTAATAATAGTTATGATAATATTCTAAAAAAAGAATATTTTGAAGATGATTTAAATAATGATAATAAATCATCAGACCAAAATGACACTACTGTAGTTGAAAATGAAATTCTAAATACTAATAGTAAAGAAAATTCATTAAATAAATATGAGATAAAATCAAGCTTTAATACATCAAATACAAGTACATCATTTAAAACTAAAAAATTAGAATCAAAAACTTTTTTAGAATTTTATGATAGAATTTTACAGTTTAAATTACTTAATAACATTGAAAATCAAAGAATGAAAATGCATATAGAAAAGATATTTTCAAATGGGTATATAAAACTAGAAGAAATAAAAAAAATGAATAGGATAATTGCAAGTTTAATAAAAAACAAAAAGAATAAAACATTAATAGATAAAATTGAAATATTGTTAGATAATAAAGTTTATAAAATACAACAAATACTAGGATCAGGTGGATTTGGGGTAGTTTATCTAGCAACTATTGGATCAGAAAAAAAAACCTTATATTTAAAAGCAGTGAAATTTCAGTTAACAAATTGCCAATGGGAATTCTACATTAGTAGAACTATAATATCAAGATTTACTGAAAAAATAAATACAAATACTGAAGCTTTTGGAAGCTTTTGGATTGATTGCCTTAAAAGTATTGCAAATCCAAATAAAGCTATTACTTTTGAAAATAAATCTATTTTAATTATGAACTTTATACCAACAATTACATTATTACAATTATCAAATGCCATACATTCTAATTTAAATGACTTAAGAACCGATGTTTCAAAAGATATAATAGCTTCTTATTTTACTATACAATTACTAAAAGTTATTGAAGGGCTTCATTCTGTTGGTATAATACATGGTGATTTAAAAGCAGATAATTGTATGGTTAGATGTGAATCTGATACTTTAGAAAAGAAACCAAACATTCTTGGCCATTATTCCTCGGAAGGTAACAATGGATGGAATGAAAGAGGAATTTTTTTAATTGATTTTGGTAAATCTGTTGATATGCTTTTATTTGAAAACAAAGATCAAGTGTTTATTCATGATTTGAAAAAACCATATCCGCATGATTGCCAAGAAGTTAGAAATAAAACATTATTTAATTATGAAATTGATTATTTTGGCATTGCTGCTATCGCACATACTCTATTATTTGGAGAGTATATTACAACAGAAAAAATAAAAACTGATAATAATCAAATAAAATTACATAAACTTAAAAAAACTTTACCCAGAGCTTCAAGAGAACTATGGAATGACTTTTTTAATATTTTTATAAATAGCCATATAAATAAAGAGAATAATTGGCCTATGCTTAATGTATTACAAACATTTAGAAAAAGGTTTGAACAAAAATTAGTTGATTTTAATAATACATCGGGTATTATGAGAGAAGTAGAGTTTATAATTATGAATAAGATAAAACTAGATAAGTAATCAAGTACTTTAGTATATATACTATATATTTAATCAAAACAATATTTATTCTTCTTTTCTTACTGCACTTACAATATCATCAACTCTTAATAACATACATGATGCTTCTATACTAGTTTTCAAGGTTTGTTGTTTAATTAATTCAGGCTCCCAAATTCCATATTCTTTCATATCAACAATTTTACCAGCTTCACCATCTATACCGAATGTATATTCTCCATTTGCATGCTTTGCTCTTAATTGAGATAATAACTTAATAGGACTTCCACCTGAATTTTGTACTAAAGTTCTAGGAATACATTCTAAAGCATCAGAAATAGCTTGATAAGGCCATTTTTCTATACCTGTTAAACCTTCAGCTCTTTCACACAATTTGACAGATAATGCCATTTCAGTAGCACCACCACCTGGACACAAATATGGAGAAGTTAAAATATTTCTCACAACAGCCATAGAATCTTCAATATTTCTCATAAGTTCATTTAAAATATCCTTAGATGGTCCTCTTAGTAAAACAGTACAGGCCTTTGCGTTTTGTGATTCGTGAATGTATGTATAATATTCATCACCAATCAATTCAACTTTAAATTCCTTTGCGTCAGTACCTAAATCAGTTTCTTTCAAATCATCTACTCTGTTAACAATAGTAGCACCTGTTATTTTTGATAATCTATTTAAATCAGATTTCTTAACTCTTCTTAATACAGATACACCACCTTTCATCAAGTAATGTTGAGCTAAATCTGAAACACCCTTTTCAGTTATAACAACATCCGGCTTAAATTCTAAAATAGTTTCACAAAGTTTAATAACCTGTTCTTCTTCAATTTCCAAATATCTATTCCAATCAGTTTCATTAGTAATTTCAATATTAGTTTGTGATTCCCCCTTTTTATATTCTAATGGACAATCTAATAACATGATTTTAGGATTTTCAATAAATCTTTTCATAGAAGGGTGAACAACGTCTTTATTTAAAATAACACCTTTAATTAAAGAACTTTCTGATACATCACCACCTACAATCTTTTCAACTTTAATGAATCTCTTAATATCGATTGTTTCATTTACATCATCTTTAACTAATCTTACTGCATCTAAACTTAATCTACAAAGTTCATCACTGGCATAATAGTTCATATATTTTGTTCCCAATGAAGATTTAATTAATTGAATCATTATAGTATCATTTTCAACATCAATTTTATTACTAATTTCTTTTAAAATTTCTAAAGAATCTCTTAAACACATTTTTAATGCCTTGTTAATAACAACTGGATGTATATTTCTTTCAAGTAAATAATGTCCACCTACAATTGATAAAATTTCACCAGTTAATAAAATAACAGATGTTGTACCATCACCAACTTCATCATCTTGTGTTTTAGCTAAATCAATAATAAATTTAGCACCTGGTTGTGCAACTTCTATTTCTCTTAGAATTGCATTACCATCATTAGTTAAAACAATACCACCCATAGGATCTAGTAATAATTTCAACATAGCTTTAGGTCCTAAACATGTTTTAATAATTTCTGATATAGTCTTAGCTGATTGAATATTAGCTTGTTGAGCTTGTTGAGAGTGTGTTCTTGATTGCGCTGGTGTGTTAATGTGAACGACAGGGGCTTGCATTTTAAATGTATATTTATTTCCTAGGTCAATATGTATTTAATTATATATATACAAAATGTGTTGTCCTTGGTGTTTATAACTTCGATTATAGTTTGATAATTACATAAAATTTTGAAACTTTATATTTTTAAAGAGAATCAATGTCAAGTGTTAAGAAGATGAAAATTTTTTTTTTTTTTTTTTTTTCTGATATACTTTTTATGCAAAGAACTATTCCAACCAATCACGTGTATAGCATTAAATTTAATATATATAATTTTATAAAAAATGATTTTATTTAGCAATGCTTTAGTATTATATTTCAAATTTATAGATAAATCATATAATGGTTTCTATAATTGACTGAATATATCAATTATAGCTTCAATTTCACTTTCCTCAAGTCTATTATCACATTCTTCTATAATAGCAAAAATTTCAACCATACTTTTTGGTGTAGTGTTTACAAGTTGAAGTTTTTCCCATTTATAAAGTTTCCCATTAGTTTTTTCGTTAAGAAGCGTTAATATTTCTATAAACTTTGTATCATCATATTCTGGCATAGTTATAGGGTTCCAGTTAGTAGAATCATCGTGTGATGATGTTTTATTTTTTGATAAATATGATATAACACCACTTGTTATTTTTTTATATTCATATGGTAATTTGATCTTTTTAGCTTTGTTATTATCCTTAGTATCTTTTTCAGTAATTTCTTGAACTAAGTGCTTGAAAACTTCATAGTCAGATAATGAAGCAGATCTTACTTCTTCTATTTTCATCTTTAGGTAATATTACAAATATTGAAGTATAATGATACTATATATGGTCTATAAGGCTTCCTCTTTATTTTATTAAAAAAAAAAAAGTCAAAAAGTTAAAAAAAAGATTTTTTTTAAATTCAAGATATTATTTTTAAGAATAAAAAAGAAAAAAGAAAAGTTCAATCGTCACGCTTGTTGTTTTATGAAAAATATCATTAAAAAAGAAAAAAAAAAAACTTAAAGTATAAGGTTACATTAAATTAGGTTAAATTAAATATATATGTACTTTATAATAGATAGCATATATAATAAAATAATATCATCAAGATATTATATTATATTTGTTTCAATAAAAAATTAATAACTTTGGAAAGAGGGTTGCTAATTGTAGTTGTAATAAAGGTAATAGTTAATAGAAATATAGTCACCACAATTATAAAACTATTCTATTATTTTATTTAAAATACACAAATACCAACATAAATGTCATAACAAGTGATATAAAGCTGATTAATAAAAGTTTTGCCCCTTTTTATTAATACTAGTTTTAAAACAATTATTACAAACATACCCCTTAATTTGATGTTCTAAAAATAGAAACTCCGATGCCATCGAATCGAGAAAAATGATCTAAATCATAAAAAAAATATAATTAAGAAATTAAAAAACCACTAATAATTTATAATTATATTTTGTTTTAAAAATAGAGATGCTTTAAATCTTTCAACAAATGGATTATAAATCAAAGATATTGTTATAATTTTATTTTTTATATTGAAGAGCCAAATTATCGCCTGATAATTTATTCTTAAATATGTATTAGGTTTACCAAACTAATACATATAAGTTTTTATAGAATATTTGAGAAAATCTATTCATTTTAAATTGAACAAGTCATCAAAGATTTGTTGGTTTTAAAATTTTATTTTTTTATTAATACTTTAAATAATAACGAAAGAAAGAAGAAATTAAAAAAAAAAAAAAATAAGAGTTAGAAACTCACCTCTCTTTATATACAATTCGATATATGGTACTTATGCAAGTTTTTAAACAAGATATTTTCTATTTAAAAATAATAGATGACAAAGCAGTTAATAGTTTCAAACAAAAAAAAAAAACTCTTTTGAAACAGGTTTTAGTTGCATAAGACAAAATTAATACGTAATCATGCATGTTTAAGGGTATAAGAAGTTTATTTGTGCAAGATTTGGCTTAAGAAATTAAACGTTATAATGCGTGTTTTTCCCCAAAACCGATATATTATGGAAATATCTCAATTTTTGGCCTAATGGTGAGAAACGGTTGAATACTGTTTCATGCAATTATAAAACTTCATTAAGTATATGCATGGAAAAACAAAAAAGCTTACAAAAGAAAAAAAAGACTTAGGTTTTTTCAAAGCCCTCAAGAAAAAAAAGCGCTTTATACTTTATTGTTTTTTTTTCATGACCTGAAATTGCTTTTTAAAAAAAACAAACAATATGCATGAAACAGTTTCAAAATTTATTTTTCACACTAAGTTGCATTTTTATCTTAGGAAAAAAAAAAAAACAAAAGATTTTAACTTTTTCTTGATTAAGAGAATTTATAAATGAAGTAACTTTTGCCTTAAAAATCTAATAAGCTTGCTTTAGAATTTAACTACGTGCTATTTTGATGAAGTAATTAATTTTTGCATATAAATTTATGCTGCAACTTTATTTTATAAGTAGTAATTATTTTTATCTGACATCATCCTATATCCTAGTAATGATCAAATATTATGCATGATAAAAAAAAATAAATTAAGAGCATTTATTGCTTAAATGTATTTTTTTCTTGGCACATTCATTAAAAATCATTTTTTTTCCAGAAATTATAAAAAAATTTATTTTTAATTTAATCAGGTAATTGTCTTTTTAGTGTATATATATATTTATAATTCTAGATTTTTTTTTTTTTTTTTACATACTGTATGGGAAAATTTACGGTTTTTTTGTATTCTTTAAAGCATTAAAACATGCATTTGGATAAAATGAAGGTTCTTAGTAAAAATGCATAACGTGACGAATATTAAAAAAATTAAATAAAAGATTATAATAGTTTAAAAATTCAGCATCAACAAAAAATTTAATTAATTTCTATTTTTAGAATTATAAGTTTTAAAAATTAAAAAATTACTCAGCATTTAACAATGCATATTTATTTTTTTAAAATATGCATTAATTAAACATAATATGTTCTTTAAAACAAGATAATTCCTTTTTAGCTGTTAAAATAATTTTTTTTGGATATTTTAAACAATCATAATCAATCTACTTTTTTATAATTACCCCTTTTACATTATTTCTCTAGTTTTATTTATTTTGAATTCTTATTTATGGTATGCATGCTTGTGTTAATTAAATAACTAATAAAGTTAATAATAACACAGATGCTGCAGCAAATATTTTGTTGTTACCATTATAAGTAGCCATAAAGTTGTTTCTGATTTTAACACCAGAATTTTCATGTGTTGCAGTTATAGAAGCTGTAGTAGTATTATTAGAACTTGAAGTTAAAAGGGTTGAACTAATAGTTGTTTGTGTTGGTGCTACATAAGAAATTGAAGTTAGGTTTAAAGTGTTAGATTTTGTAGCTGGTGCTAAGGTTGTTGTGCTTGAGATATCAACAGATGTTGATACAGAGAAGCTTGATGTTTTAGAAGCAGAGATAGTTGTAGTAGCTTCACTGGAGGAAGATGTAGAACTGGCACTAACAGATGAAGATGAAGAGCTAGTACTAACAATAGAAGATGAGGTACTAGAAACAGAAGATGAGGTACTAGAAACAGAAGCAGAAGCAGAAGTGCTAGAAGCAGAAGCACTAGCAGTGGTTGTTACATCAACATAATCGACAACAGCACCAAGTACAGCACCATCTGCAGCCTTAATGTTTTCCCAAGTACCAGAAGTACCGGAGTATGTATATGAGCTACCAGTAGAGTAGTTTTCAATCTTCATAGACTTGACTAACATTGAAAATGGTGCATCACTATAATTAGTTTCACCACCAGCCCATTCTATAGTTCCCTCACTGTTTGAAGGATCACCACCAGCCCAAACACCAATGTATAAAGCCATTGGTGTTTGTGGAAATCCTTGTGAAGATGAGTTTGTTAATGTTCTGACCAATTCTCCATCAATATACCACTTAACATGTTCATTTGTCCAATCCACAGTATAGTTATGAACAGAATTAAACAAATTAGCTTGACTTGATAAATGATTATATTCACCTCTGTCATATGTTGATGTATCACCTTTAGAGAACCAGTTAGTTTGAACGTTTGAAGTATCAGTACCTACCCATTCCAAATCAATTTCATCTAGATCATCTGACTGTAGATATATTGTGGAAACGATACCAGTACCATATGCAGGTTGTGCTAGAACTTCAATTCTACCAAACATCAAATAAAACTTAGATCTCAATGATGGATTATCATATCTTTTAGCTAATACAAAATTTGCCCCAGAATCAGAATACTCAATTTCACCGGTTCCGGAGTAATTTCCAAAATAGTTTAATACTTTTGATTCTGATGAAAAGTCTACTGTAACTGGTGAATCAGTTAATGCAGTATCTGTTGGTGAGCATCCTGAATCAGTCAACGGGTTACATACAGTTGTATATGCTTGTGAAAGTGTTGTTAAGGCTATCGATAGTAATAAGAGGTCTTTAAACATTGAATTATTATTTTTTGAATTTAATCTGAGAATACTTTTTTTTTTTTTTAGTAGTAAGGGAACTTAGAATGAGCTTTTTAATATATTTATATGATTTTTTGTTTATCAAAGTGAACCTATTGTAAGATAAACAATAAAAACAAAATTGTTTAGTAAGATATTGTAATATATATTGTATTGGTTTTAAGTTACAACTTTTTAATATATTAGATAATATAATATAAAGCTTATTTTTTAAATGTATAGTCGATTAATGGCGATCGATTAAAGAATTATCTGATTTTGATCTTATTCATAAAATTAAAACAACCCAATTGCAGATTATATATATACTTATAGAATTAAACAATTGAAAAAAAAAAATGCTAGTTTAATTTTAGAAGCTTTGTTTTAGATTAGTTAAACAAGAGTTTCAGTTCAGCCTTAAAATAATTTTTTGCTTAGGAAATTACTAACACTAGTATTAACAGTTCTTTTTATACGAAAAAAAAAATCTTAAGAAAAAATTAATTCAGCATCTATTTTTAATACTAACATTTCCTAATTTGAACATACGCGTGATGTGATAACCTTCATTTTTTTTTTTTTTTTTTTTTTTTTAAAAAAAAA
>JAJMDG010000114.1:130175-146048 GCA_030565715.1 Hanseniaspora singularis (nom. inval.) | reverse complement strand
AAACACCTAATAATAAAATAATTTTTACAAAGAAACCTGTTGTTGTATTTAGAAATGGTTTAAGAATAGTTAAACCGTTTTATGATATAAGAAAATGTACATTAAAAGGGAGATTTTTTAATAAAGATCTTTTACAAATTTTAACAGATGAATTTAGATCTAAAACTAGGGAACAACATTCAGATGATATAAAAAATGGCCAATATAAAATTTATAAACATTATAAGAAATTAGAGCTTGAAGAAATTTTAGCTAATGATCCTACTTTTAACAATGAACTTTCTAGTTATGATGATATTATTAATTATAAATTTAAACAGAACGATTATTATACTATAACTAAACATAAACATGAACCGTATTCTTTACAATGGTCTGAAGATGAAAAAACAGATCTTGAAAATAATAAAATTTGTGGAATAGATATATTAGAAAATAATGATGAGTACATTGTAATTGATAAACCTGCTGGTCTTATAGTTCATCCATCAGCATCCTATTATGAAAATAGTTTAACTAATATTTTGTTTCATGGAACTGGTCATAAATTTTATTCTACATATCGTTTGGATAAAGTAACATCTGGTGTTTTGGCATTAGGTAAGAATTCTATGGGTGCAAAGAAGTTTCATGAAAACATCTTAAATAAAAATTGTTTTAAATATTATTTAGCCAAAGTCCGTGGTAAATTCCCAGGTACTCCAATGAGTATGGAAAAGTTCAATGAGTTTAGTAAAGATAAGAGTAAACAAGGATCTTTAGAAGAGGATTTTATTATGGATTCAATGGTAATAGAAAAATCTCCAATATATCAAATAGATACTAAAATATTATTCCCAGCTTCCTTCAGCGAACCTAAAGAAGCTGAATCGCACTTCCAACTTATCTCTTATAATGATAAAACAGATGAATCATTAGTTTTGTGTAGACCTATTACTGGTAGACAGCATCAGCTTAGAATCCATCTATTAAGATTAGGCCATCCAATACCTGGTGATTTTATTTATGATCCACTAAATACGTTTTACCCTAAAAGAATAGATTTTATTTCTAAAACGGATGACTATAGAGTAACATATCCTGACATGATGGATTTAGAACCTTTATTTAACGAGTTTAGAAAAGAATTTATAGAGTTAGTGGAGTCAGATGAAGATGGTGATATTAAATATTGTTCTGAATGTGGTGAACAAGAATTTTCAGATCCTGCTATTAATGAAATGAGAATTTTCTTACATAGTTTTAGATATAGAATAGTTGGTGCAGGCGAAGATGATTCAGATATATGTTTCCAAACAAAGCTTCCAAACTGGGCAAATGATTTTAAATAGAATTATATTAGTTATTGGTTCAAATGGTATATAATAATATATAAAATGAATAATAATTTAGTTGCATGTTAAGTTTAATGAATTAGACAAAGAAAAAAGAATTTAGTTAGAAACCAATAGTTGATTTTGAGACAGGTCTAAAAACTCTTAACTTTCCTTGAACCATTTCTTCAAGTTTTCTATAGCCTTCTTCAATAATTCCGTTTGAATTCACTAATAAACATTTAAAAACAAGAGTGCTTTCATCAAAGCTAGTAATAATTGATATTTCTAATGGATCTTGACTAAAGTTACCATCTTTAATAACAAGTATATCTCCTGGTAATATTTGCGATTTAAATTTAATATGTGCAATACTTGGCTGATATTTAAATAGGTTTAAACCAAAAGTTCTGTCTGCAACAATAGGTAAAACCTTAGCTGTTTTAAATATGGATCTAACCCAGTTAATACTATTTAAGCCATTTGTCGATTTTCCTAAGTCATATTTAGCTAAACCAAGGATAAATTCATTAGTTCTTTTATGATCATCCATATTTTCTAGTTGAATTCTCTCTCCACAATATTCCTGGTTTTCCCAACATACATCTACAATATCTGGTTTATCAGATATACTTTTTAGAACAATGCTGGATTTAATAAATGTATAGTCTTCAAAAAGAATATAATAGTTTAACATGTTCATGGATGTAATTCCGTCTCTCAATAAATTTTTAACAATATCAACTTCAACATTATATTTTGGTAATAAAACATTGCGTGTTTCAAATGAATTTTCTGGAATTAAATCAATATTTGCCCATTTGCTATAGTCTTCAAATTTAACTTTAACTGTGTTTTCTAATGAATGACCAACGTTATTGGCTTTATTCTTTATAACGCTTTTAGTAGTTTCTGGAAATGTTTTAGACTTTGAAATTGGTGTTGGTATCATAGAAGGGATAGGAGGAGGAGATTGTTTAACTGGGATATGTGGTGGAGATTGTTTAGTTGGAATAGGAGGAGGAGATTGTACAACTGGGATAGGAGGAGGAGATTGTACAGCTGGAATAGGAGGAGGAGATTGTACAACTGGGATAGGAGGAGGAGATTGTGCAGCTAAAACCGGAGAATGGGTTTGTTTAACAGGAATAGATGGTGGTGATTGTTTATTAGGAATTGATGGAGGTAACTGGGTAATAGGAATTTGAGGTGGTAGTTCTTTATCAATAAACACAGGTGGGGGAGAAGCTTTTTTCATTGAAGGTAGTTCCATTTGTGTACCTGGTATCGGTGGAGGTGATGGTTTTTGAACTGGGATTGTGGGTGGTGTGGTTTTATGTACTGGAATTGGAGGAGGAGAGGAACTGTGAATTGGGATCGAAGGTGCATTAGATTCTTTAGATGAGATTGATGGAGGTAAAACTTCTTCCACAGGGATTGCTGGTGGAATGTCCTCTTTAGATGGGATGGGTGGTGGCAAAACTTCTTTATCTGAACTATTAGATAATTTTGGGTTTATTATTTCTAATTCTTTAACATCATTAGAATCCAAGCCCAATTTTTCTTTAGTTAACTGTAAATTTGTTTCACTATCTTCTTCTAATACAGCTGTTTCTTTTTTTAAACCATTTTCCAATGCATTATTTTTATCTTCAGCTACAAAATCTTTTGATTCATCCTTGTTTTGGTCAGTAGTTCTATCACTTTTGTGATCTTCTACAATTACAAACGATTCGTTTGATTTTGTAACATTGTCTTTTTTTAACTCAATTAGATCTTCCTCTACTGATTCTGAGTTATTACACAAACTGTTATCTTTTGTTTTTAAATCATCACCATCTTTAGATTGATTTACTTCATCTGAACTATCATGTTTTTTAAGAATTTTAGACTTGAATTCATTTGAATCCATAACTTCACCAGTAAACAAATTCACTTGCATACGTGGAACATCTATGGCATCATCAACCTCTTTTTCTAAAACTTGCGTAGGTTTTTTCACTATTGGAATGCCAAATGGGTTGAAAGCACCACCAACTCTTCCTGCACCTGACAATTTAGCCATTCTTTCAATTAAACTTTGTTTTTGATGGTTTTCTTGATCTTGATCTTCCTCTGTTGTTTCAATTTCTGAAGAATCAATATCTTTTGATATATCCGCTTCATTATCATTTGTGGTTGATTTGACTATAATTTCTTCCTTTTGAATTTTTACATTATTGGATTCTTCTTGCTGTTGTTTTAACATAAATGCTATTCTTTCTCTTAGTGTCATTTCTGGTGCAAACTTATTACTTTCATCCTTTTCTTGTTCCTCAACTTGTGGAGTCTTTAACTCTTCATGTTTTTCTTCTTGCACAGGTTTTTTTGGAATATCAGGTGGTGTTACACTCTTTTCTAAAACTTTTACATAATTTCTAGGTAATAAACCATGAATTATTTCACCATCACCATTATTTTCTACTTCCCCATAATACCAGTCATCATTTTCAACCCTTAAAATAGTGATTATCTGATCCTTATCAAATTTTATATCTGTTTCATCTTCACCTTGATAAGGATATAATGCAATTACTTTAAAATAACTTTCCATTTTTTTTTTTTTTAAATTATCAAATTATCTTTATGGTTTGATTTTTAATATTTGTGAACATAAAGATAGTGTAAATTTAATAATTTCTTATTATCAAAAGTTAAAAAACTAAAAGGGTTAATAATAGTATTTTTTTTTTTTTAAATAAATAAATAATAATTTATATTATTATTTTCAAACAGTCGGATTTAATAGCTTCACAAAATGATTATTAATATTTTAAACTGTATTTTATGAAGATATTAATTTAATGAAAAAACCAATTGAATTATCTTTTAACTACTTTAAAAAGAAATTTATCTTTATGTATAAATCAATAAGTCAATTAAAATTTAAGAATCGTTTATATGCAACAAAGTTAAATAATCTAGAAGACCTTAAAACAAATAGTAATCCAGTTCTATTTAGTGATATTGTAGATATTATATCTACAGAGACAAATGAGAAAATTGATTTAAATAACAGTAGCTTTAAAGAACTACAGGTTAAATCATTTTATAAAAATATGCTGGATTTTGATCCGAATGAAATGAATCCTGTAAAGAAACAAAAATTTTACGATATTGTCAAAGAATTAACGAAATCAGATAGATCTAAAAAATTTATTAACATTAATCTATTAGATTCATGTGAGAAAGAAAGGGTTGATGAATATAATAAATACAATTCTCATTTAGAAGAAGAGAAATTATATTCATTTTCAGATTTACTTTCAATGAAAATGACTTTTCAAACAGCAAAGAAAATGTTAGAAATGAATATTGATACTTTAACTTTACCACCAATTAATATAACTTTTAATAACAATCACATATCAGATTTTATTACTTCTAAAAACTTATTAATAAGCTCAGAAAATAAAAAAAACAAACTTCCTGATTCTGTAAAAAGTTTATGGGATGAAGATTGGCATTTCACAAAAATTAAAGGGATTTTTTCTAACTCTGATATTCGTTTGATTGAAGACCAATATAAAGTATATGACTGTGATTACTTTAATTTAATATATCTTCCAGAAATGCACCCTTTTACTGTGCTATTGACGAAATCAAATCCTTCTTTTTTTATTAAAAAAAAATCACAATTGCATATGAGTACTTATGATCTTAGAGAAACAACCAAAATATATAAAAGATTATTTTTTAGGAATTATATTAAGTTAAGATTTGATAAAGACAATGTATATAACCAGTATGATCATCTGTCAACAGTTTTTGGAAAATTTGAAGCCACAAAACAAGGTGTTTCAAAAAAAGGATTATATTATTTTGAATTAAAAAAAAACATTAATAGTCATTATAATAACGAGATGATGTACTCTAACTTAGATGAAGAGATTGAGAATGGGGTAAAAAAAATATCAGAGATGCCTTGGAAAGTATTGATAGATAAATGTACAACATCATTAAATACTTGTAAAAAAAATAATTTTAAATATTATAATAATATCCTTTTAGAAAATGAATTAAATCTTAAGATTAAGAGTTTAGAAAAAAGATCATTCTAACTAATGTTCTTGGCTGATTATGTAATGTTTTAGTAATTACAGAAAAAAAAAAACTATATATGTATATAACAATGATGCACTAATTATTTATCTGTTTATTATTTCTTTTTCTTTCCTACACTTGCTTCATCTTCAGCTAGCAAACGTTTCATTTCTTCTTTCTTTCTAGCCTTTTCTTCTTGTTTAGCTTTTTCATCTAATTTCTTTTTACTAACCTTTTCAGTACCTTGTGACCATTTAGCAGCTTCTTCAGCTTCTTCCATAGCTCTTTGTTGATGTTGCTTTGCAATTTCTTGTTGTTTTTTTCTTTCTCTACCTTCTTTTTGCTTTTGAGCAGATTCTGTAAAACGTTTACCCATATTTATGTATCCTTTTTATATGTGACTCAAAAATAACACTATATATTTATTACTAGGTTTTTTTGGAGTTTTATTTTTAAATAAATTTTTAGAAAAAAAAAGGTTTATAATTTCATTATTAAAAAGCTAATTATATATTTTAGCTCATTTCCCTTTCTTTTCTTTTTTTCTTTTTTTTTGAAAAAAAATTACATTTTTACAAGAATTCGTGATGCTTTTAAAAATTGAATTTTTTTTAAAGGAACACATTTAATTAATTAAAAGGTGCAAAATAAACATGAGTACACCCTTTTTTTTTATAAATAAAAACTTCTTGGTGTAAATTTTAGTAATAAAATATTATATAATCTACTTAGTGAACAAGGATATAACATCTTCATCGTGTAAACGATGTGTTAAACCACATTTTTGAGGAGAATGCTTAGCAGATGAACCCCATACCATCGCATATTTGAACTTCAAACTAAAGTCTTTATGTATATGGGAACAAACATCTTGAATTGTAGATCCGTTTCTGACAATAAGAGGATCATCAAAAGATGGCTTAACACCTCTCTTTTTTGTATAAACTCTATTAACATTTAATTGATACCATATTTCATCTTTTAAATCTTGCAAACCTAGTTCTTCTTTACATGACATTACTACTGTTTGTGGTTTTCTAGCTAATCTATCAACTTCTTCTAAAGAAACAGCATCAACCTTATTATAAGCATATAAACATTTAATGTAAGAACAGAAATTTCCGTTTAATACATCTATAAAGTCATCTGATGTGCAGGTTTCATCTCTAACTAAAACGTCACAGTTATGAATCTTATATTCTTTTAAAAGCATTCTAATCATCTTTTCATCTAAATCAGTTATATCTGAATTTGGTGGTTGTGTAAATGTAATTTTAATACCACCTGTATCTTTCTTTTTAAAATAGATATTAGGTTTTTCTTTGTTTATTCTTATACCAACATTTTCAAGTTCTTTTTCTAAAGATTCTCTTTGATATTCTGATTTAGTTGAATCTAAAACCATTAAGATTAAATCTGCGGTTCTAATTGTACTCATGATTTGTCTAGATCTACCTCTAGACTTTTCTTTTCCTGCACCATTGTTTGGGATAAGACCTGGCAAATCAACAATTTGACATATTTCTGATCCGTTTTTATCCTTTAAAATACCGGATATAGCTGTTAATGTTGTGAATGTATAAGCTCCTGCTTCTGATTTAGTATCTGTAATTGTACTTAATAATGTTGATTTACCTGCAGATGGGTAACCACATAAAACCACTCTAAAACCTCTTTTTGCTACTTCAAAACCTTGTGTTTTTCCTGATTTAGAATTAGCTTTTTCTTCTTCGGCAATTAATTCTCTTGTTAACTTGGCATGTTGTGCTCTTAACTTACATAAATGAGCTTCTGTTGCCTTATTTCTTTGAGTTCTACTCATTTCTAACTCAATATCAGAGAGTCTTTCTAAAATACCTGTTGCCATTATTGAATAATATAATTTATATATAAAAAAAAACAACACCAAATATATCTATATATCCATGGTCATTTATTATCATTTTAATATTTATAATAACTTTAAGATTACATATATGTTAAAAAAAAATGGAATAGGCAAATTTAAAGAGAAAAAATCTTTGCAATTTAATTTTATGAACAAAAAAAAATTTTTATGATTGGAATAATAGATTTATAAAAAATAATATTAAAAAAATTTCGAGGCTACAGGGATTCGAACCCTGGTAGTTAGATCCGTAGTCTAAAATGCTGCCATTACATCATAGCCCCGAAATAATAAAAATTGCACCTAAGCCGGTTAGACTATTAAGCACAATGACTTTTAAAAATCAATTCAATAAAGTATATAAGCTCTCAAAAATACAACGTGAAGTTTTTGTTCTTGTGTGTGAGATAAATAAATATTTTTTTTGTTTAAAAAAATTTTCTATAAGATTTATTTATTTACTTGTTTTGATCAGGAGGTTTAATTTTTAATTTTAGTTTAGAATAAAATAAAAGAGTGGTACTCTATATTAAACCATCAATTTAATTAACAAGGGTATATATATATATAGAAAGTTATTTAGATTTAAATTATTAATTTATAATGTCTTTTTATAATAACAATAATAATAACAACAACAACTCTTTTAATAATAGTTATGCAAGAGCATCTAGCAATACCAATAATAATCAATTTTATGCACAATCTAATCAAAATTTTCAACCACAATTCAATGGTCAACAACAGTTTCCACCAAATGGATATTCACATAACTTTTCAAACACATCTTTAAATAATATTTCTGGTACTAGCTCACAACCTGGAAATACTAGAAACCCAGATGAAGTATTACCGTCTGGTTTATTTAATGCTTTATCTACTAAAGGATATTCCGATGAGATACCACTCATTGAGGAATTAGGTATAAATTTTGGTAATATATGGGAGAATACTAAGAAATCTATTTTATTTAGAAATAAAAGTAGAGATGGGAACAATAATGGTGACGTTGACTTGGCAGGTCCATTATTTTTTGTAATTTTGTATGGTGCACTACTTTACATTTATTCAGGTAAGTTACATTTTGGTTATATATACGGTGTTGCTCTTTTCGGAACTGTATCAATACATTTCTTACTTAAGATGATGAGTGCAAATGTTGAAACATCTTCAAATAACTCTTCTGGTCCATCAAGTGATGCACTTGTAACATCAAGCTTATATTTTACCCAAACATGTTCAATTCTTGGATATTCATTTCTACCCTTATGTATACTATCTGGAATTGGTATTTTCTACCATTTAGATAGTAAACTTGGATTATTTTTGTCATTGATAATAGTATCTTGGTGCGCAGGAAGTAGTTCAGGTGAATTTATAAAGTTATTAAATTTACATAATGTAAGAATTCTAATAGCATACCCATTATTTATATTCTATTCAGTCTTTGCCTCAATGATTGTATTTGGCTAACCAAGAAATAATGATAAAGTAAATTAAAGCTAGAACAAATTAATAATTAAATGCATACGAGAGTGTATATAAGTTATATAAGGATTTTTAATGTTTTATAAATATGAATTTTTTTTTTGTTAATTATAATTTCAAATATTTTAGATCTATTTAGATGTAGAAAAATGACAAAAAGACGCGTGAATTAAAAAAAAAAAAAAAAAAAGAATTTACAGAATTAAAATAATTTTTTTTATTATAAAACTATATTTTTTTAAAAAAATAATTAATAAATATAACCAATAAGCATACAATGTCTAGTATATTACGTGAATATCATTCTAAATTAAAAGATTTTGAATTTGATAATACAAAATCACAATCAAGCTCATTAATCAAGGAAATTAAATCTGATGAAAATGCTAATCCATTTAACGATGTTATAAATAATTTAAAACTTACAACAATTAAACCTATGGACGACTCAATGAATCAATATTTCAATATATATACAGAAAGATTAAACCATTTTAGACCAAATATTATAAAAGAAGCATCTAAGAAATTTTCAAACCAATCAACTTTTTATAATAAGATATTAGATATACAACCTACAGTGTTATCTCAATCCATTAGTCATGATTATGAAATTTCACATATTTCAAATGAAGCTCTATGCTGGGCAGTTGGTACTATATATACAGAAATGAAATACAAACCTGACATTTTAGATCAAGTGTCTAAAGACTTATATAGTCTTCCAACAAAACCTAATAATTATATATATGATAATGACAAGAGTAATTCTTCAGAACATAACCAAGAGATTTTGTTAGAAGATGAAAGTGGTAGGATAATTTTAAAGTTTGATCATTTAGGAATTAAAAAAGAAATATTGGTAACAGGTGTTGTAGTTGCAATTTTAGGGTATGTTGATAAAAATAATGACTTGCAAGTTTTAGATTATTGTTTTCCACCTTCTTTAAAAAATGATTTTTTTGTGCATGATTCATATGAAAATAAAAAGATTATTTTATTAAGTGGTCTGAATTTATCTGATGATACAGATATAGAGAAGTTATCTTTACTACAGTCATATCTAACTGGATCATTGTGCCTAACAAATAATGTTAAAGATGTTGTTATTGTTGGTGGGCTTTTAAATAATTATGATAGTTTAACATTATTTAATGACTTTTTAAGTACCGTTATACAGTCAAAAACTGTAACTTTACTTCCTAGTCTAAATGACCCTAGTGATTCTGCAATTCCACAGAGACCAGTTAATATAAAACTTTTTGATTCAGCTTTACAATTGAATAGTAATGAAGTCTTATCTTTACAAACAAACCCGTCATACTGGAATTCTTTCAGGATTTTACTTGAATCTGGTGATTCAGTAAATGATATAGTGAAATATGCTGATTATGATAATGACTTAGATAGAAAGGAGATAATGCAAAACTTAATTAAATGGCAAATAATTACACCAACTGCACCTGATACATTAAACTTACATCCATTTAATTTAAGTGCAGAAAATGATCCAACCATTCTTAAAGATTATTACCCGAATATTATGATAACTGGTAATCAACCATCATTCATTGCTACTGAATATAATAATGTTAAAATAATTGGTGTACCAAGTTTCAACACCACCAATCAAATTTTGGAACTTGATCTATCAACATTAGAAACATCTGTTATTCAGTTATAAAATGTTTATTTTAATTTATTTACATGCATATATAAACTTATTTAACTCTTGATAATAATTTTAATCCATCACTGTATTGTTTTCCATAAGAAGTTCCATAACCAAGTTTACATAAAGACAAATCGTTTCTTTCGTTTGCTGAAATTAATAGAGTATCAAAAACGGTTTTTGTTATTTCAGGTAAGAATGGTTGAGCATATATTGAAAATATTCTAGCGCAATCATTAGCTATGAATATAGCTAAGTCTCGTTTTTTCATATCTTCTTCCTTATTTAAAGACCATGGGGCAATAAATTGGAATGCTTCATTTGCTACATCTAAAAGATGAATTAATTGTGATAGTACATTTTGATAATTAAATAATTCCATTTGATTAATATAAGTTTTATCTAATAAAGATATTGTTTTTTCTATTTCATTTAAAATTTTTGAAAATTCATCACCTAAGTCTAATTTATTATCTGTTTCGTTTAAAACATGAGAGTAATTATGCTCATTCTTTTTAAATAATGGCCCCCAGTAGTTAATAGCACTAATAGGATCAAATTTCTTGTTAGCTCTACTTATTAAATTACAGAGCTTATTAACTAATATACCATTTCTTGATTGTGTTAAGTAATCATTTTTAAAATTACCATCTTGATCTATTGATGAGTTATTCAGTATAGATAGCCTAACAGAATCAGAACCATACTTTTCGATATGTTCAATAGGGTCAACAACATTGCCTAAAGACTTTGACATCTTTACTCCATCATTTAACCAATGAGAATGAACAATAACTCTTTTAGGTAAAGGTAATCCTGCTGCCATTAAAAAGATAGGCCAATAGATGCAATGAAATTTTAATATATCCTTACCAATCACATGCGTTGTATTACTCATCATTTCATAAGCCTCACTTGAAGGATTCTTAATGCTATTAATGTTTCCTAAAACTGTTAAATAATTACATAACGCATCAAACCATACGTAAATAGATTGTTCGTTATTTTCAGGCACAGAAATAGCCCAGTTCAATCTTTTTGATGGTCTTGAAATAGAAAGGTCATTTAATGGTTCTTTTTCTAATAAATTCAATATAGAGTCGGAATACTTTTGTGGGTATATGAATGATGGTGTATTTTTAATATGGTTTTTTAATTGTTCCCTATAATTTTCTAGTTTAAAAAAATAATTTTCTTCTACTGAATATTTAACCTGGTTATTGGTATCTGTATTAATAAAGTGTCTAGTTTCTAAAGCATTGGAGTAATCATAATTTTCTTGAATTGGAATTTGTTTACCATCTGGTAAAACTTCTTTGATGTATATTTCTGGATAAAATGTTTCATCACTGATAGAATACCATCCTTTATGCTTACCTACATGTATATCTTTAATACAAGCATTCCAAAGATTCTTAACTTCTATACAGTGATCTTTGTCAGTGGTTCTAATGAATCTATTGTAACCAACGTTACTTTTGGAACATAAGTCTTTAAAAGTTAATGATAATCTATCAACAAACGTTTTAGTATCTAGTTTTAAATTTAGTGCTGCGTTTTGAATTTTCATTCCATGTTCATCTGTCCCTGTTGTCAGTTTAATCTCATTACTTTTATTTTTAAAGTAACGAAGTTTATTAAATCTAGTTTGAACATCACATAATATAAGTGTATAGAAATGACCTAAATGCGGTTTAGCATTTGGGTAAAATATAGGTGTTGTTATATGAACTTTAACCATATTTTAAATTGGTTTATTGCCATTATTTCACTTGATTAAATCTGTTGAATTTTTTTTTTTTGTTTAAGTTAAAAAAAAAAAAAACCATACATTATAAATAAAAGAAAAAGAAAAAAAAATATTTTAAATTTCCTTTTATATTATTATTTTTAAATGTATAAACAATATTCTATATATATTTCAATAAGAACCAATAAGACTTAAAAAAGTAACAAGAATCTATAAATAAATATCGTTAATAATAATGTCAATTAATAATAACTTAGTTAACCAAAACCCAAAATATATCGAATCATTAAATAAAGAATGTACTAATTTAAGATTGAAATATGATAATTGCTTTAATAGTTGGTTCAAAAATGAATTTTTATCCAATGATACTTCTTCTAAAAATAATAAAGATAAAATTTGTGAGTTTGAGTTTACTGAATATCAGAAATGTTTATTTAAATCCTTAGAAGAACTTGATGCCAAGTCTATTACTCAAGCTAATGACTCAAAGAATAACTCACCAGTACATAAAGGATTAATTGATAGTATTAAAGAAGCTGAAAAGGAAATTGAAAATTTTGATAAATCCTAATTAATTTTAATAATCCATACACTTTAAGATTTTATTAAATTGATAAGTATGCCATATTCTTAATATTTAAACAATTTTGTTGTTATTGAAATCAAGTCACGTTTCTATCGATTTTTTAATTTTTATACAAAAAAAAAAAACCATACCATGTATATAGGAAAATGAATGTAATGCAGAAGAAAAATTTTTTTATAAATTTATATTGAAATAAATAAAACATATTTAAGTTATCACGTATTCTTTAAAAACTAATATATATAAAGAAACCCATATACGACATAGTACATTATACCTGTCATATACACACGTCTACATATTAATATATAAATAATAAAATGGGCTCTAATCTATCATCACCTGTTCCAGTATTTGCGAAAGAATGCTCTAGTATGAACGATAAGTTTAATGATTGTTCAAATAAATGGTATAAAGGAGAGTTTTTAAAAGGTGAATCTATTGAAAATCCTTGTTCTTTTTTATTCCAAGAATATGTTCAATGTATCAATGTTTCTTTATTATTAAAAGATTTTAAACAGATAAACGAATTCCAAGAAGGTGATCTTCCTGATGACATTAATGAATTTATACAAGAGAACGATATTAAGTTTGATTTAGCTAATAGAGGTGGATTTGAAAAAAAAGATTAGGTAATATAAAAGTATATAATTTCAAATGTAAATAGAAAAGTTTTCTTTAAGATTAAATGAGAAAGATAATGATAAACTAGTTTTTTTAAAAAATTCTATTTTTTTTTTTTTTTGTAATGTATAATATTGATTCGTATGTTACTAATCACATGATACCCAATATACATGTTTTATGTCATTCTTTTTTTAATAATAAAATTTATTTAATCATCGATTTTTAAACTCCGAGTGCTTTTTTCTTTTTACATTAAAAAATTTTTCCATTTTTTTCCATTTTTCTATTCCTGAAAAATTTTTAAAATTTCAATTATAGTATTTTTTAAAAGTGGCAAGGGGTGAAAAGGTTCAATAACGAACAGCAAAGAAAATTTTTTTTTCTTTCTTAAATAATTAGAACTAACATTTTTTATTTTTCTAAAAAAAAATATTTTAAAAATTGAAAAAAATTAATACACTTACAAAAAAAGTTTATTTTTGTTCTTAAAGTACTAATTTCTTATTAATATATTTAGTCTAAAGTTAAAGAAAGAAAAACAGATTGAAGAAAACCAACAGAAACAGTTTTACTTTTTATTACTTTATTATAAAAAAGCAGAAGTTTAAAAATTTATTCATAACTTATAATACTAGATAAATTTCAAATTTCGATTTTTTAAAATTTAAATTTCCATTTTTATTAGCATTAATAAACATAGAAACTATAATAATATTTAAGAATTAAGTCAATAGATTAATAAAATTAATTTCTCACTTTAAAAACAATCCATCCACTATATATATTTTCTCTTCATTTAAAAAGAAAATAATAATATTACATATATATAATAGAATAGAAAAGAATGTCAGCACATATAAAGGAATTTGATAGCAAACTTGCTTCTTTAAAAAGTATGTTTCCAGACTGGTCACAGGATGACTTAAAAGAACTTTTAATTGAATATAAAGGTAATGCTGAAGATATTGTAGATAAAATCTTAAGTGGTGATATCACTCAATGGGAAAAATTAGAAAAAGGTAACAAACAAATAAACTCAAATAATCAATCTAATTCTCAAGTAGTAGGCGCAACTCCTCAATTCACAACTAACAATTTTAGATCCAACACCACTGGTAATAGTTTCTCATCTGATTCTAAATATAACAATAAATCAGGATACAATTCTAGAACAAACAATGCCTCTTTAAAGCCAAACAACAGTAATATTAAGGGAACATCACCTGCTCAACAACAACCTATTCAAAACACAAAACATACCGGATCAAATTCATTTACTAAGAAGCCTTCTACCACCGCTACTAAAGTAAGCGCATCTGTTCCGTTACCTGAAGTTAAAACTCCTACATTAAACAATCTTCAACAATTACGTGGTATGAAGATCTTAACTGATGAAGAAGTTGCTGATTTAACCTGGGCTGATAGAATGACTTATAAAAAGAAATTAAAAGAATTAACCTTATTACAAGCTCAAGAAAAGGAAGAAGAAGAAAGACTTGCCAGAGAAAAGACTATTGCTGCTGAAACACAAGAAGAAGAAGAAGAAGAAGAAGAGGAGGAGGAAGAAGAAGAGGAAGAAGAAGAAAAAGAAGAAGTAGTAGAAGAAGCACAAGAAGAAGAAGAAGAAGAAGAGGAGGAAGAAGAAGAAGAGGAAGAAGTTAAGGAAGTTGAACAACAAGAAGAAGTTAAAGAAGAAGAAGTTGCTGAAGAAGAACCTATTAAACAAGAAGCTGAACCTGTCACTCAAGCTCAAGAACAACAAGCTCCGTTAAACAACTATAATACTATGAAGAGTGTTGTTGATGATATTTCATCTCAACCAGTTTCTCAACAAACTGGTACTCCATCTACTCAACCACAACAACAAATGAATATGGGTTTCAATGGATACCCATACCCACAATATGGCCAAAACTTTATGCCACAAAATCAAATGTATGGCAGCAATTTTGTTTACCCAATGTCTATGTACAACCAATTCTTTGATTACAATTATTTCCAACAACAACAAATGCAACAACAACAAATGATGCAACAACAAGGTCCTGGAAATACTGCTGCTCCAGGTGAATCTCCAGCTCAACCAGTTTACGACTTCTCTAACCCTCAACAACAAATGATGAACAATCAATATGCTCAATTCATGCAACAACAAAACCCATATGGATACAACAACTTTGGTCAATTTGGTCAACAACCACCACAACAACAACAGCCACAACAAAGCGATGAACCATCTCAACAACAACAACAACAACAAATGCCTCAAGGTCAATACCAATACTATCAACAACCACAAGCTCCACAACAACAATACTATAACTACAACCAAAACTATGATCAATACTAGATGATATTTGAAATTTAATAAATAAGTTGAAATTAAGAATTTATGATATAATGTATATATCGATAATTATATAAAATGAATTAAAATTTTTTTTTTAAAAAAAAAAAAAAAAA